>VZSV01000051.1:3697518-3720400 GCA_013398735.1 Nothocercus julius
AATGAGACAAATCTGGATGTTCATATTGCAACATTTTGATAGCAGCTTTTCCACCTCAAACTTCACTAATCACATCATATTTTTATATATATATAAAAATATATATATATATATACACACACACACCCCCAATTCCAAGATTTCAGTTTAATCTTTGTATGGGAAAAACACTCACTGCCTTCCTCAGCACAGCGATCATGCCAAGGACCTGCCTGTGCTTGCAAGTGGTGGGGACCAGCAGGAGAATGAAACAGAGGGGTGAGGAGCTGGGGGAGGAGGTGATACCAGACCCACTGGTCCCATAGGCTCTGTGCTACTTTGCAGCTGCAACAAATCTGATGCATTATCGAGTTTATTCCCCTCTAGAAAGTCGGTTTTAGAACTGTGTAAATCTTAAACTCCATCATAAGAACAGGAGTTTTTACTTTACCCAATCACTGATTCTCTGTAAAAACTGCTTCCTTAATATTTGAATGAACAGAAATTGTTTGCACTGACAAAATTAGTGTACGCAAAGGACTAAGGAACAGTCTCTCTTCTAGGGACATTTTTATCCAAAAAAGATAAATTATACTTCCAACTGTCACAGCAGCACAGCAATCTGTTACTATATATTAGGAATGCACCTAGCTGGTTCCCAGAAGGAGATTTGCTCAAAATGGAAAATTCAGACCTCACTGTCTAATTTTTCGAGGTGCAGGCTTCCAGACCTGGCCTGTGACTAAGCTCCATTATAATAAGAGATGTCAACCATTTTGATTAAAATCTCATTTCAATTAGATTTGAGGATGCTCAGACAAAAGTGATTCTAATTTCAGATAACTTGCATCTACCCTTTCCTATTACCTTTTCATACTATTTCAGTATTACAAAAACTGAAACTAGACCTGCAGAAAAAGAGTGCATGACATGTATAGTTATATTACATAACCTTTTTTTTGTGTTACTGAACCTTTATCTGTCTAGGACGTTCTCTGCCACATTAGCAAGAAAATCCAAACAACACTCAAACAAGATTTACTTTTGCTGCTCCTGTTAATCTAAAATAATATTCAGACTAAATACGAATGCACATTTTATGTGCACACAATAAGCAAAAATAAACATACCAACTGATCCCCATTCAAACACTTTAACCAAGCGCAGCAGAAAGCTCCTGCTGAAAATACTACTTTCCTTTTTCCTTGAACCAATTAACTACTTCAGCAATATCTCCGCACTTTTCAAAGGGACGTGCAAACAAGTCCAGAAATACTGAACTCGCCTTACACTCCAAACCAGGGAATGTCATGCTCATCTATCATTTATGGCAACACACTGAGAGCAGCTGTGAATGCCACGCTGACAATTTGCTTGGGATGATGCAGTGCAACTTGAGAGGCGTTCCTAGGACACGCTACTCCTGGAGCGGTGCGCACAGACACAAGCTACCTGGTGTAGTGTTGCGGTACAACTGCGGCAGCAATTGAGGAGCAAGGGCTTGGGGGCTTCCTCTTCTTCTCCGGGTCCTGTTTCTTCCAGTTCCACCCAGTCCATATTTGCGCGCTTCACCTGTCTACTTGCGTTTATGGGTTGTTCCATGGCTCCTTCTGGGTCTGAGCGCTAGTCCATGCACCTGCTCCTCCAGCTCAGCCTTCACTCTGCTTGCTCAGGGGCCCTTCTGCTCGGTTATATTCCCTTCAGGGCTGCACTAGCTGCAGCTGCGGGCTCATTTTCCACATGGCCTTCACCTGCTACAGCTACAGGTGTTTATGATGAGACACAGATTAAAGCACTGCTTACCAGAAAAGAGTTTGCATTATCTTGTGGCTAATGACTGTTAAAGAACAGCCAAGAACTTGTAAAACTCCGACCGGCATGGTGTATGCCACAGCAATTATTTTGTGTTGACTAACATACAAAATGCCAAAAACGGCATTAGAGATGACCAGAACCTGCTGTTTTCTTCATGACTTGTTTGCCTATTGAGCATAGTAGTCAGGTATCGATAACTTACAAATGGGGAAAAAAAAATCACACATGTACTTGCTATTGGCAATCATTCACTAATTAATCCACAATAACAGCATAAGGAGAGAAGATTCACTCCTGCCTCAACCAAGGAAATATCTTTTGTGGAGGAAGGAAAATGACAAAGTAGTTAGTTGTAAAAGCAAAAGAAATTGAGATAAAATTATAACTTTTTTAAAAAATTATAAAAGACGTCAGAAATAATCATAAAAGACAAAAATAATGAACAAGGCATAGTTAGTAGGGACTAAAAGGTAAGAACTAGTTGCGTGTTCCTGATGTTGCAGCAAGAGTTACAGCAGGTAAAAACTGAAGTCTCAGCTCTACAATGGGAGAAACTTCAGGCAAGGACATTAATCACAAAGCAGGAAAATGCTAATTAATTAAATGTTAATAATTCAGAATTGTTCAAGGACTAGCTTGCCAAGGATGTGTTTGGCAGACAGGGATATGTAACATTCTTCTTTCTGCTCTGGACTTTCCATATGTATAGCACCAGTGTAAGGGAAGTTTATCAAGGCTACCGGCTGCATAGGTGCAATAAAATCCCATTTGTTGCATGAAAATATAAACTTGGGTTATGCATACAGATCAAGTGGACATGAAAATATTGTGATGTGCTGGAGACAACTGTGAAACTCTTAATTTCCCCTCCAGCTGCATGCCATGTCCCTGTTTCCTTTAAGGAGGAAAGAAAATAAATAAATAATAAAACACAGCTGGGAGCCCAGGTTGCAATTTTGAACTCCATTGCTCAAAGCCTCCAAACTTTTGTTAGGTTTGGGTTTTGGAACTGGAGTTGGTTTTTACTTTGGCACCTAAAATCCTTTTTGGATCTGGGCCTTTGAGAGTTTTTCCATCTCTGTTGCTTAAAAAGACTTAATCAATTGAAGCCATTAAAAAAAGCACACACACAATAACCATTTGCATACAGAGTGACAATTTATATGCCAAGTTTCAGCATGATACGAATTAAGCGGACTGAGTTATGAACTTCAGAGTAACTGGATGTACAGTGGAAACTGCAATGAATCCTTAATTACAGCACCATAAAGATAATGTAATAAATACAAGACATTGCAAATGCAGGAAAGAAATGACTCTGGCATGGCCTATAACTGATGGCTGACTATAATTTAAGCTTTCTTCATTAAAGGCCGCAGTGTTTTTTGTTTTGCTTTGTTTTTATTCAGCTCATCATCACTGTACTTTCTAAAAATTGTTTTCAAATTGCTAACGCGAGGACAGAACAAATCATTGCGTTGACCAGGGCAGGGACACATTCCTTAAAGGTTTTCATCACCTGGCTCTCAGTCAAGGTGAATCAGACATTTGTGCCTTCTTACAGTGACATTATGGGATCATGCTGAAAATAAGTTGACAAGATTTTGGTGATATATATTTACAAAAGCAGCATAGGGCTATCGAGACCTTTTCAGAGGAGCCTATAAATTAAAGGGTTATTAACAGAATGTGCATTCTTTCCAAATTTCAGGGTTATACTTTTTGTATTAGCTACAGGCACTTGTTTTGGGACTTGGTCTTTTTTTTCATCCTCTTCTAACTTAAATATAAACTTCTTTTTCTCTTTGTCCTCAGTGCGAACATGTACAGCGAAGAACTTGAATCAAGGAAAATGCATCAGCTATTCAATGCATTAAAATCTCTCTGAAAAGAGCTAAAGTCCACCTGCTATAGAAATTTTTTTAGATACGAAAATAGTTAATTTGACACATATGAAAATACAAAGAAAAATGACAATGGGTTTCACTTCATATTTCTCTTCCTCTCTGCCAAGGATTTGAGATTATAGTAAGGAAGAAAAACAAACAAAATCATTCACACGGTCTAGGAAAAATCCTATGAGCTAATATATGTTCAAGGTCATTTTCATAAACTCTATTTTTCAACATTATATTTAAAGGAAGCCATAAGGGAAAAATACACCAAGGTACCATTAAAAATGAAAATACTTTAAATGTTACTTATTACAAACCTTAAGAGGTAAATCGCAAATATTGGAGCCAGGAATCCAACGTCTCCAAAAGCCACTGCTTTCATGCCCCTGCTCAGACCATCCCATCTGCAGATGGGATAAGCACTAACTCTGTGTCCTTAAACACATCTCTGATAAAGGCTTTTCCTACCTGGTGGGTGGCACACAGGGTCCCTCGGCACAGGACGGTCACTGACACTGCGTGTCCTGAGGGAGCCCAAGTTGGCCAAGGCTTTGCAGCAGATCTGCCCAGGCTCTCCCTGTAGGGACAAGCAAAGCCAGGAACATTTTTCAGCTAAAAGATACAGCTCGATTGGAGTAAAAATGGAGACTTTTTCCCCTTCCTTCCCAGCAATAACATTATAAGACAATTTACTATTAAGAAGTGCAACGTTCATTGGGGTGCAAATCTGAGAAAAATCCCCAATGCAATTGCTGGGAGGAGGTGTCAGGGTCCCAGGAGTTCTGTATCCAGCCACATCCCTCAGGAGTCCCTGTAAAATAATGAAAATAATGTAGACATAAGCTTTTCATATAAAATAGCTGGACAGCACTTTTTTAATCACTGCAAGGGGCTGTAGTGAAAACAGTCAGTATATTTTAATCACAAACTTTAATGCTGCTTAGACTAGAATCAAAATTTGTATTTTTTTCTAAAGACTATCAAGAGTAAAAATATTGTAAGCTTATAATCAGATATAGAAGCAATTGACTGTGAACGTATGATCATCGGTATATAAAAACTACATCCTGGAAGGGAAAGGGGCCATATTTGTTTTCCTATACTAAATGAGTTTAGTATAGGAACTACTAGTCACAGCCATATATGAAACCTGGCTTTACTTAAGGTTACCTCTTTCAAGCTTTAAGAAAGAATTTTAAATAAGCTTCACTGGGTTATGTTTCCCCAAATAAGAATAAAGTAAAAAAGCCTTGTCTTCAAACATACACATTGTCACTACATGCAGTTTGGATGTGAAAGATACTGACAGATAATAAAGAAGGATTTAATAAGTTCTTAACAAAATTACATTGCCACCATTTAAGACTCTCTATCTAATGCAAATGCACACTTCTTACTACATACAGCTTCACTTTTTGCAAATTCCAACTCAAGAAGCCTTCCATTTTTTTCTTGGCAAAACAAGCTATTTTGCACAGCTCAGTAACTGCTCTTCAACAACAAAAAAATAAGTTAGAAATTTTAGGTCTACCATTGCTATCCTCTTTATTCTGTGAAGTCACTGTAAGAACATTTATGCAAAAAGCAATTTCTGAAAAGTGAAGTGAATGTAATATCAATGGGGTGATCCTATGGGCCATGTTCAAAGCAGCATAAAATTATCTGCCTATGAAGGTCAATTAGTTTTGACATTAATTTTGGTAGCATAAGTTAAAGCATTTTTTTTCTGAGCACTGGCATGATATATAAAGCAAGTTCTAGAATAACTATATGAACATTTGCAAATTGCAAAGCATTCTAATTATCTTTCAATTTACTAGTGAACTGAAACACCACTAAATACTTTTATACTATTTCAACTTCAAACAACGAGCGTGTGCTTGCACATCCTTGTTATTGAGATTGTTCCTGATTATTTCATGGGAGTCAAGCTAATGGTAATTTAGGAAAAACGCATAAGAAATTGATGGAAAAATATAAGTCATTTTGAATCAAGCACAGAAAACCATAATGAAACTGCATTTCAAATTAATTATGCTTTTTCCTCACACAACAGCATCTAAACCCAGCAAAATAAAACAAGACCTAAAAGTAAAAACAATTAGTTGACAGAGTTCATGGAAGTTAAACAATTTAATCTTTCTGCATGAGAATTTTATTTTCCACTTTAAAAAAAAAAAAATACAACTTGCCAAAATAATCCAGCAATAACTGGAAGACAAAGCTATTGCCACAAATGAATGTTTGACATTTTCAAGTACACTTGTGTTAATTAAAAAATTAATTGGCCTTGAAGATGCTGAAGAGACTATATTCAACCCGCCCCCCCCAAGTATATAGGGGAGATATTTTAAACAAATCCAATTCTGTCCTCTCAGATAAAGTTGCAGAAAGTGCCATTTGCAACTTGATTTTTCAAAAGTGCTTTTTAACCAGTTGTCTTTTCAAGAGTTGCACCGAACTGAAGCTGCAAAGGTCTCCTCCCACCAGGGAAGGTGGGCACGCAGATATATTGATGCTTGCGGAAGAGGAGTTCAGCACGCAGTTTGCCACTAAGCCTTTTAGGCCATTTTCCCATAAATTCTATCAGCTCCTGACTAAAATTTGCCAAGGAACGAGGCTGCAGTTGGAGATTAATTTTATGCCCTCTTAGTGCTGCTTTTGTCAACGACTCCTCTCCATAGGAAGGTTTTGCTTCTGCAAATGAGTGAGCTTAGGGATGGGGCTTGGGGTGTTATCTCACTCCCATGAGCCAGTTTGGACCTACACGATCTCAAATTCCTTGTGCTCTCACAGCAGCTGCCAGGAGGTTCCTCATCTCCACCTTCCAAACAAATGATAGGGCCCTTGAGGACAGAACGAACCCAACTACTCACATTGTCTCCATCCATCATTTAAGGGTAAAGGAGACATCCCTTTCACTGCAGCTGATGTCAGAAGGATACGTCAAATAACTGGAGGCAACAACAAGTCCGAAGTTCAATTCTGATCCATTACAGCCTGTCACTCTTCACTTAAGTGCTCCAAATTGGCTCAGAGATGTTTCATCTCTCCACTGACCAGTGGGAGAATTCAGACTTAAACGCAGTGACTAACACACAGCATCAGTGCCAGGCACAGGATGGTTTATCTTTCCATGCTGAAAGTCAATAAAGACGTGTATATTCCTCTCACTTGGTATCTGTTAGAGCCTGTATTGAGTTAAGAAGCCTGTTTTAATGCTGGAATTTTTGCAGTCTTTGTTGCTGGTGTTTGGAAATTTTTTTGGTCAAAACGTTATCCCGAACACCTTTACGTAAGTGCAAAGAAAAGAAAATATATTTTCCTCCCTCTTTTTAATTGCCTTATTCTGTAAATGTCTGAGTAGAGATGTTACTGGCATTCATTTTTCTTGCAACTTGGTGACTTTTCAACACTGAATAAAATAAAAGATCTCCACAGGGTTTTATGTAACAGCCTCACTCTGAATCGGCCCCCTCGCTGACTGCCTGTTGAGTTCAGTGAGTCCCCACACTCTCCTAGGAAGTTTCATTCTCTCTGTTCGCTGCACCCCAATCCCACCAACATCTCTGCACCATCACTGGGCAACACGACTCTGCCCAAAGCTACACTTTTCATTCTCACTTCCTTTCTCACAGGAGACCTGACATTTTCCCCAATTCTAAGAAAATAAACTTAGTTCTAGTCCTTTCATAATACTTAGGAGACTAGAAAGTAGAAAGAAGAAGGCAAGGTATTAAGAGATTTATGATTAATCTTCACAACTGAATAATTTGTGGCTTCTTTTCCAGAAACAGAAATAAATGTAAAGAGCAATTTAGTATTGCTCAATTAACCGCTACCATCTGAGATAAATTCTTCCTTGGCAGATGGTGGCTTTAGTACAGAATTTGCATTATCCCTTGAAAAGCAGCACTTGGAGTGTTCTTACACTTACAGTAATAATTATTTCTCTTTCTCACAGCCTGTCAGTTCTAATCTCCACCTTTTGTTTTTGCTTGTTTTTGCTTTTTTTCCCTAAGTCATTTGTGGCAAAAAAATAAAAGTCCATGGCAGTCACTCCCAATCACACCAACCGCATCAAGAGCAAAAGCATACTTTGGTCACCCATGCTAGAAGGATGCCTCTCACTCCATCGTTGCCCTTTCCTATACGCTACCCAGTCTTTTATGATGGACCACATGGACTTTAGTTGTCCGCACATGAACATCTATTGCCATGTAAGGTCTTCCAGGGCATCACAAGGTAGACCTTCAACTGCCAGAAGGCAAAGGCCTATCAACATTTCAGTGTTGACAGGACATAGCGTGAGACCTCCATGTGGGCAGCCAAACTGAACCCTTGACAACCTCTAAAGTGGAGAGCTGTGAAACTTGCAGCCATAATACTGGAATGCTTCATACAGACAGTCTTTCATATGTCTCTGATTTTAATCACATGACAAACTAGACATGTTAATTCTGAACATCTTAAGAAGCATGTCTGTTTATGAAAGTGTGGATGTTTTTTGTTCTTTCCTTTAAAAAAAAAAAAAAAAACACATTTCTATTGCTTCTCTCACTTTCAGGGAAATTCAAACATCTGGTCATTCTGGCCAAGGTATTCAGCACCCTGCTGCTGAGCAAGTGCTCAAGTCAGCAGCCTGCGGTTTTTCACTCTCCGTGCTTCTGCTGGCTGAGAAAAGCGGAGGGGAAGAACTACAGGTTATCCTGCTCGGCTGCTTTGTGCAAGCATGGGTTTCAGTGTATTCCTGGGCTATTATTAGGTTGCCCTGCTTCACACTGAAAGTCCTCCCACCGTTCCCAGCAGGATGCCAATTGCTGGCAAGCTCCAAGAGCCTGAAGGCTGTGCATCTGTTCAGAGACTGACAGGTAGCACAGCGAGTTAAAAAGCCTGTAAATTTTCAGCATGAGACTTCATCTAGACAAATAAAAACCCCAACTTCTCTCTGTTTTCTTTTTCCAAACACCACCTCATGTTGCAGCCCTGCTTCTCACAGGGAGCAGTTGCTCATCCCAGCAGCAGCTCCCACATTCTTCTGTGCCTTTGGGAGACCAACGACCGGTACAGAAGACTGTGGGTGTTCTCCTACGCACCGAGGTGTCTGGGAATATCTTACTGATGCCTTTGTCCCTCTGCCTTCAGTGTCTGCTCATCATTGTCATTAATATTGTCAGCATGACTAAGAGAAGGAATATACTGCACGGTGGCCCTTTGTTATGAAGCAACATGAATTTCATATCTAGTCTGCAGTTTTTCTATGTAAAAAACTAGTTTAAAAAAGATACAGCTCACGGAAATGTTCAAGAATTAAGAAAAAATTGAAATAAAATACTCCAACAGAGACAATAAAAGGCTGCCAGCACAATGGAAACAAGGCACAGTGCTGCACACTGTTCACCAACATCATCCAAACTACCAGCTTGCCACTCGGCCTAGATCGACAGTCTTGGTGTTTACTAGACACGAAACAGAAGGTCTCTGGTATCTTTCCATGCCCTGAATATCACAAAAGGACAGTTTTTATCTTCAACACAGTTAACAGAAGTCTGAATTCTCCCCTAGAGGGAAACAGTCCTTGGATGGGACATCCCGGCAGGTATGAAGGAAGCCCTCCAAGGCCCTTCACTATCTGGTGGCTGAGATTAATCTACTTTGCCCACTGAAGGAAGTCAGAGCTTGGCCTACAAATTCACCATATCACCCAAATGTCCATGGAGCCTGGCCTCCTGCTAGGAGGTGCAAAGCCATCTGCTTGCAGATCCTAATGCCTCTGCAGCAGCTCTGACCACCGACATCTCTCACCCCCTATGCAATAATTCCATTTTTCATCCAAAAGCATCAATTTCATTCCCAGTTGACTTATCCGTGTAAGACACTATTGAGATCAAAGAACTATGGTTAATAAAGGAAGTCAAACACAATGTTACCACAAATATAAATATTTCTCCACATGAAAAATATATAACATTATATTTTGGCTCTACACAAACACTAGTATAACAGAAAAATGAATCAGGATACATTTTAACTAACACTTCTTGAGCTCAAGTGGCATAAGCTGCTTTTTCAAGCAAACAAACTGAACAACATTTCAGATTGCTTGAATTATAGAGCTGCTCTTTATTTCAATGATAATAGCTGCGAAATCCATACATCCCATACATCCTAAATCCACCTTACCAAAGATGTCATAAACCAAAGCTGAAGATGGTTCTGCTTTTGTCCTTAGAAAATATATTTAAAAAAAAAAAAAAAAAAACTAAATAGGTCAAAATGTCAATGGAACCAACATTTGTTTCGTTAATGTTCGTTCTGCATGGCACATTAGGAAAAATACGATACCTTGCAGATAGATTAGATACCTATCTAATCCTCTGTCTCAGCCCTTATAGTTAAGCATTTAGGAGCAGGAGAGCACAAGGCACCCTTTAATAATAAATACAGACTACAAAACCAGAACGATGACAGTGACAATATCACACAGTTTGTTCTTTCTTTCTGGGGGAGAAGGAGGTAACAAGAGTTAAGATTCCTCAAATTATGATTTTAATGAGATTTTCTTTTATTCAAAACCTCCTATAAAAGATTTCACATTAAACTGACCAAAAAAAGGAAAAAGTTTAAAAACTTAGAGCTTAGCCTTCAAAAATCAACACTCCACTGAGAAGAATGACAGTAGCTCATATTTCTGGTAGCAATAGTATTTCTATCCTCTGGAGACTGACATCTGTCTGTTTTAAGGAAACGTTTCCAAATGCCTTCTATTATTTTCTAGTTTAGTCTACTCTAATGCTCGTAACTTTGGGGCATAAAGTACCTGCAGACCATCACCTGTTCCCACCTGTGTTTAGAGCAGAGCGTCATTCATCTCTCAAAGACGGTAAAGTTACAAAAAAGAACCATGAGGCACAACTGTCCTGTGTTTTCGAGTGGGAAAACTCTTGCTCCCACAAAAACAAATCACTCATGACATCTATCTTAGCTCTGGAGCATCACGCCCATCCCTAAAGACATGGGAAAATGCAATCAGGACCATACAAAACCCAAACTCTGTGTGTCGTAATTAACACAAATGTAGAAGTTGACCCTACAAAGCCCCATCCAAGGCAAGTACTCACCCTGTCACAACCCTTCAGCACTCAACCGAGCGGCACCAATTCTCAGTAGAGAGAACATCTAGGATGAACTTCAAGCAAAACTACACAGCCCTGGTACCTAGAAAGAAAAAAGAGATTAAAATAAATATATATTCTTAAACAGAGCCTAATTCTGTATCCTACAAAGAAATAGCAGGCACACTGAATGAAATTGCTATGAAAAGATGGTGCCTATTCTGAGATGATTCTCTTACAAGAAAGAAAAAAGAGAACATAAACATATAGAACAGAGTGGGCACTCTGGGAATTTGCCAGATTAAGTATGACAAAAATGGGCTAAGGTTCACCCACATCTGTTAATCTAACTCACTGAATTATTCCCCTCCCACTTGCTCACTATAAATAATAAATAAAGGATACTTATTCTGTCTATGAAGAAATGGAACAGGCAGACAAGCATCAAAATCATTACATGGGCATTTCCCAATCACTCTGTTCACATTTTTACATCACAGATCAATTCACAGGCTTCACACGCAGATGGATAGTTCTAAATGAGGCATCTTCAGAAAGTTTAACGAAAGTGGCATTTATTTGCAGGTTTTACCTGCAATACTTAGCAATGCACTCATGCCACCTATTGGCAAATCACACGAGTCACAAATGAGTTCAGATTTCTGATGAAAAGAGATCAAATACTTTAAAGTAGTGTGTTTACAATGAATATTAAATATGAAAGAGTTAGAAGAAAAGCTAATGCACTTTTATTTACAGCACTCAGCTTATACAGGGAATTTCCATAACAATTGCCTAAATAGATTGTATGTTATAAAGACTTGTATAGAAACAAGTACTTAGTAGGATCATGGCAAATCCTACCAGCAGCTACACTCCCTCATGTTAACCCCTACTTTGGTACAGAGCCTAAGAGATCAAACCTCTTTTCATACATAAGGGAGAGATTCAGGAGACATGCAGTGACAGCTCAGGTGGCTGCAAATCTCAGAGGAAGAACAGTCTGATAGTTTTCACTTAGATAATTTTCCGTGAAATTATGCAATACACCTGCGAATTACTTCTGAAGCCTAAATTGATTCTCTGCATAACTGTAAACAAAACAAAACAAACAAAACAAGAAACAACAATAACAAATTCAGGGCTTCAAAAGATCCTGCAAACTCTCTTTTGATCCAGGACAAAAAAAAAAAAGAAGAAAAACTCAGATTGTTTCCATTTTGAAATTCTTTTTAGCAAAAAATAGGGGCAGAAACACAACCCAACAGATATCCAGGTTACTTCCAAATATTTACATTTTCAAAACAATTTTAACAGAGAATACAGATTCACAGCCTCTTTAGGATAAACTCACCCAATATTGCAGGGCTCACCAGTCACAATGATTTCCTGCAAAACAAAATGCTTGAGGAGCACTGACGTTAAGACGGCAATAAAGAACACTATAGGAAATGTTTGCTGCTGTCAGTGGAACAACAAAGAAGTTGAGAAATAACTGAGAACTTGTAGACTTTTCTCGTGCCTGAGTTTGAAATAAGACTAAAAGACACTTCTGATTATGCTTCCTATGGAAACCATCCTGTGTAGCACTGAGCAGACCAGGGAGACGCCGTTCATATGCATTTTTTGTCATTCTTCTGGAAAGCAAAGCAAAACTTGCTAAAAACCCATTACTGGCTTCCCTATCAGTTCTTTTCATCCTTAATACAAGCATTTCCTTCTGCACAGGATGGTCAACATTTAACTGCATGGAACAGAGAAAAAAAAAAAAAAAGAAAAAGCAGAGGAAAACTCAGCTGTGGAGACAAGTTTCAATAGAAATGTAATGAACACTCCTGCCAAGAATCATTTACAAAACTTCCTATTCAGAGCTAACCATCAGAAGCAGGACATGCACAATTCCATCTGTGAACACAGAGATAAGAAGCTGTTATTCAGTACCCAAAGCAGTGTGCTACTGGCCAGTGGCAAATTTGCCACTTGAAGCTACCAGGAGCAAGATAAACGACTGCATTTTGAACTCCAACAATTATAGTCCCCCAGGCTGGTGAACTCCCCGGCGCTGGGGCCTCCGACCTGCCCTTCTTCGCACACTTAGGACAATTCATTAGATTTGGAGCGGGGAGAGGCAGAATTGGGGCACTGACGCAACCCTCCTGGTGCTATTATTCAAACAGCTCCAAGAGCAAGAGCCCAGCAGAGATATAAAAATATTCACCGAGATAAGCATGGTCAGGGTCTCTTCCATAGCAGGATCTTTCGCTGTTGTAGCTGGCACATTAAAAGCCTGATGAGTCAGACGGAGGGGGAAGGAGAATTTGGAGTGATAATCAGTTCTTAAAGCTTTTACAGGTTGAGATCAGAAAGGAAAGTTCTAATTATAAATTTGGAAAAAAAGGACTGAACCTCTAGCCTTCAAAATTTCTTCTCTCCCAGCTGACAGATAATGTCTTTCACGCGTCCAGCTGCACAAGGGTGTACAAGCAATAGGTATGAACACTGCTTCCTATCAAAACCATAAAACTTAGGAAATCTGTAACCCTTTCTAAGACTTCTCAATTTTCATTATGGCTCAGGGGAAGGAGGAAAAGGGAAAATCACTTTCTTTCCAACTAAACACACTTGGAGAGGACTCTATTAAAGCTTCTCTCAGCCGTCTGGCAGGAGAATATACAGAGCTGAATATCCATTATTTCCAATAAAGTACTATTAATTACTATTTGTTCATTTTTGATCACTACTATTAATCTATTTGTATGAATTTTTCTATATCTAGTTACAACTATATATATATAAAGATCAAAGTAGATCCATTCAGTAATTTGACTCAAGAAAAAATGGATTGATACAGAAGCTGTTCTAAACAAAATTCTTTGTTTATGCATTTACATATATACATTGTAAGAGCTTTACACACATCATGTAAAAAATAGACAAATACTTTCAGCATCACTGAAAATATTCAGGTAATTCAGACTCAGTATCTATTGCCCTGGATTCAGTACCCCCTACCCACTCCAGCAAATATGCCAAATAGCTCTTCGTGGACAGGCTCCCAATGCTTTTGCCTATTTTTTTCCTCCTCTCTAGTCTCCAAAATCAATATCTGACCACCTGAACCTATACTCTGTGTAAAAAAAAATTCCCTTTTGTCTATTAGAATGGATCACTTGCCAAGCTGAAACCATTTGTTTCTGCTGCTCCGGACTGACAGGGCACTACTTCACTCACATTTTCTTGTCCAGTGCCATCCTTGACTACAACACAGCCAGCACTGCCTGCTCTTCCAGCTCTGGTTTCTGACCACCCTCTTCCTCAATCTCCAGCATTCCTAACATCATGCAGAAGGTGCATCCTGGAAAAACAGAGGCAAGAACAAAGCTCTGGGATGAGTCTACAAGAAGGCTGAAGACATCAATGTGGTTTGCCATGAAGAGAGATAAGAATCGTGCCCTGTCTTGGGAGACACACACAAATATACGTTGATACAGCAGCAGTTCCAGGAAGGAAAATTTTTCTTAGTCATTTTGGAATAATTTGCATTCCCTAAGGAATAAGAGGTGAGATGGCTGTTGCAGGTATGGGGGAAGAGCTTTCTCCAAATTAGGCCCTTGCTGCATCCCAGCTGAAAAAAAGACATCCCAAATCCACAGGTAAGAAAACAAGTTTTGTGAACCCTTTAGCAGCACACATCCAAAACCTAAAGTCACAAATCTTTATCTGAAGTTCCCCTGTTCCCTATCTCGTATAAGGACAACATAACATGAGGACTATAACCAAAGATCCACCTAAGCTGCTACCCTGCCTGTGACAGCAGCCAAGAGCAGATGGCTGGTGTAAGTATAGGCAAGCACACAGTGATACTTCCCCTCAAATTGTTTTCCCCACATCTGCTGTCTGTGGATCATGGCTCATTCCAAGCCAAACTTGGTATTCTCATATTTAAATAACCCTCAGCACTGAGATAGAAAATTGACCTTCACTCTGCCTTGATGAGCCAAGTAAACTCTAGGCAGACATTTTTATTCTTCCATCCACTCACTGCTATTTGTGCAATGAGAAATTTGAGGAAACCACTTGAAGCACAAACATTAAAATGACAATAAAAGAAAATCACTCATCCAGAGTGCACATAAAAAATGCACAGCTCTAAAGAGATTAAGCCATCCCTCTGCTCTTATCCTTCAACGTTTCTCCCAATCACAGCAACAGTCTTCAAATGTGTGCCCAGTGAGCAGCACCAGTAAACTGGAGCTGAACATAGTGAAGCAACTGATGCCTAACTGGCATCCCCCAAAAGTGGCATCCCCACACTTGTCCCTTACCCACACAGGACACGGGAGAGGCATCATGAGCAGCTGGGGATACAGGGAGGTTCCAATCTCAGCATCTCCAGCTCTACTGGGAGAGCAGCCACCAGCAATTGCTCTAACTACACAGTTTGCTGCAGAGAGGTTCAGAATCAACTTCAGCATCTCCTTCCTGCACCCATATGTGCTGTTCTGTAGTCTATAGGGTACATCAATTCAGTTTTGGCTCATACTATCCTGCGTCTAGAATAAAATCCAAAACGTTAGTAGAAACCAAGAAGGACCACATATGTCTCTGGAACATAAAAAAAAAAAAAAAAAAAAAAGCTTAGGTACAGAACAAGGTAACAGGGATCAGCTACGTTAAAGCTGCAGGCAATCAAAATTCAATTCTGCTGCCTGATAGACAGGACTGATGGCTACCTTGGCAAGATATCCTATGAAATTTAGGACCATTTTTAAAAATAAATAACTGAATTAAAAACTGTATTAAAAATAAATAATACTTATAAAGCATCATTTAATTCTATTAATCTATGAATGATTTATGAAACCTTAATTCCACATTTCCCATATTTTAAAAGAGAAATAAACTGCAAAAATGCTCTTAAAAGTAATAGGAATATCTTTGATCATATGCAGCTTAATACTGTAGCAATAAACAGGAGATTTTCTAGAGTTTAAGAATTGAATTTCTCTAAATTTAATCACTAAGTATCACTAATATTCACCAGCCTTAGGATACAAACAAAGCCCTACTGACTTCAGTGTGCTTAACGTTAAAGTATAACCATATCCTTTAGAAAATTTTATGTGTGAATAGATGAGATACAATTTCACACCATTAAATGATCTGCAAAAGGACAAGACAGTCTAAAATAAAGAACACAATGTTTTTTTTTTTCTTGGCAAGAAAAGCACTGCATTCAGAAGGAATCAGATATTGATGTCCAGGGAAAGGGAAAAAGGGAATGCCTTAAGAAAAGCAATGGGAGTGCTGGTCTGCAGCTGGAAATTCAGCAGCAATAGCATTTATACCACCTAAAGAGTCCAGCAGCCTTTGCCCATTTCAACTACTTCTCAGCACCCCACAACTGTGCTGCTGAAATTATTTATGCAGTCACACACTGAGCTAGATTTTAGCCTACCTGGCTAAAAAGTATTTGGCAGAAGAGGATAGGAATAGATCACTGGTCATAAGAAAAAAATGCAAAAGCAAGGGACTGACAAAAGGAACACGGAGAGATTAAACTCTTGTATTTATTGCAGCATGAATTTCAACACGGAATTGCCTAAAATAAAAACAGAAATGATTATAGAAATGAAATCAAACATTTCCCAGTAATCTCCGTGAAATCTTACTGTTTCCTCTCTATTTACAAGGACAAGAAAGGCTCAGGAGGGGTGAACTGAGTACAGGAGATGCACGGTGTGAGACACAGGAGTGAAAAAATTGCCACATAGGAGACAACTCTGTCCTCTGGTATTCTGCTTCTAGGTACATCTGAGTACTCCACAGTAACACACAGACAGAGCAAAATGAAGTCATGCCAACAGTATTACTTCCTTACTTACTAATACTTCCTTACTGAAGCCAACAGGCCAGAGATTTGCACTTGACTTCAGCTGGACCGAGGTGGACTAAGACACCTGCATAATGATTTGACTGACAGCACATTCCAATACTCATAGTTTTTAACAGAAGTACAGATTCATGCCTATGTGCCTAAATACTTAATTCCCCAGAACACTTTCCACCCAAGCCTCTCTAAGCACTTGAGAAAAGTTATGCAGCAATGACATTTTTTCAGTTAATTAAATGAATATTAATAACTCGGGGTACATATATCTTGAATTTCTGACTGCAAAAGGGATTCTCCAGCACTCTTCTTATTCTGCCACCTCATATTGGATAAGATGGTCACATTCTTTTGAAAGGAAAATAGAATACATTTATCTTGAGAGCATAACATCTGATACCATATAAAGATAATAATATTCCTTTTTATACTTTACCAGTGTTTCATTATTTTTCCACTAATACGATTTAGAAACAAAACAGACTTAAAGCCAATACACATCTTGAAGATTACCTTGATAATGTTAATATGCCCTTTAAAACTGAGGCCAGCTGGGAAATTGAAAGGGTGACAAGTGGAACCAACTTGTATTAGGTTGGCATGATACCAGTCACCGGCATGGCCTAAATGACAGTTACAGCATCTGGAAAGTGGTTGATAAGGAAATCCTCTTATTATGCAGTGCTAGAATTTTTTCGTCTCTGTCTTAAACTACATCTTATGTGATTTTAGTTTTGCCCTTTCCTCATTTTCTGACAAGAATTGATTTTTTTTTAATTGAAATACCGCAGTGATTAAATAAATACCTAAATAATGGCTTCCAGCATTTCTTTTTGGTGAAGAAGGATTCTAATGTAAACTAATCTGATCACTCAGAGAATTTTTGCTGGGCATCCTTCCAATCAGAAGTTTAAAATTTAGGATAGTAGTTTACAAAGTCTTCCAAATGAGGTTAAGAGAGAACACAAGTTCCTTTGGTGACTTTGATCTCTTCAGTTTTACTGGTGGTAATCCTCAAGGCAGAACTCAGTTGTAGATGTTTTAAACAGAAAAACAAATGGGAGAGTGTTATTTGATGAAAATCTCATTCTAATGTGCAGATATGCCCTGGAAGCACAAGGTAAGGAAGTGATCAACAGAAGACCAAAAGAGTCAAGGAAAAGGTAAAGGGCTATAGATTTGGAATATCTTGTGAAAGCAATTAATTCAGCTTCTTCAATTCTGTAATTTTTAATTGGAACAATGTTTGTTCTCTATTTTTCCCCTCTCAATTCCGAGCTTCCCTAGATCTTTAATTAAGTTGCCCTAGAAACTTACAGGCTTTGTGAGCTTTGTCAAAAAAAATGTTTAAAGTAGTCCTTTTGCATCTGATATTTAGATTTCTGATGAATAAACATGGTCCCTGTCACCTATGACTTCCACAGGCCTTATCCCTGATTCTGAATCATATTATGCCACCAATAAAATGCTCAAGATAGATTACCTGAAAACGAATACACTTATTTTTCAGCATTCAACATGCTGGCTGATGGCAGCACTAAAGATAGCAAACAAAGCCTGAAAGGGAGCAAAAATAAAGGAAACAGATAAGCAATTGCAAACACCTCAAAGAGCAAATATCAAGGCTTACTAAGGGTGACTCAATTAGTGAGAAGCAAAAAACACACCTAGAGCAAAACAATATGAGCTAATACTATAGCTTACTTTTCTGGGAAAACAAGGTCTGTGTAGTTGCATGTGGATTTCCTAATACATTTTTGGAACTGTTAGCCAATTTCAGGCAGATCTGTCAGATGACATTTATAGGAATGTAATTATTTTCACCTTAAAAATATGATTAAAGACATATAGGAACACTACAAAACATTAATGTAAAGGAGTTATGTAAATGCAAAATCTGCACAAGAGACGCAGGCTATGTTCCTGTGTAGTTATATAAATAATCTACAAGGTAGAGAGTCCCAAATTTAAATTTAAAAAGTTTAAAAAGTAATTAGGCACTATATCTTCTCATATTTCAAAGTCAGTCAGCTATTAGATGCAAATCCTGCTGGAAGCAAAGCTTCATTAATGAATGTCTGTGCAATTCTCTCTTACACTGGAAAATTCTGACACCGAAATCAAGACATATCACATGACAATAATAATTTTGGTGAAATTTTCACAAAAACTAAAGCAGGCCAAAACCTGATTCCAAAACCCAAAATTCCAAAGCCCTTCCCAGTAGGGCATCATCTCAGTTTGCTAAAGAGTCAGAAGCATCTCTGTGTCAGAAGCATCTTCATCCACAGCTTTCATAGCTCCTACAAAGCCAGGCTTGCAAGATCCTCACCTTCTCACTAAAGACATTCTTCTAACTACGTTCTGGAAAACCACCAACATGACTTTTTTTTTTTTTTTAATATTTGGCATCTAATAGCTCAGAAGATCTTAGTTAACCATCTAAAACCTATAAATAAGCTTAAAAAATATATAAATACTTGATTTTTCTTTAAAAGTTGACCCCTCAACCTTACACAACATCCGTTTCTTTCTCCCTGAAGCACAATAATAAGTTCTCTGTTTTCCTTTTACAGCATTGCTTTCAGTATTCCTTCTTCTAACTTTTTTTTTTTATTAAGTTCTACACTTTGCACTATAAACATCAATATACAAGTGAACATAAAATGACAGACAAAGAACAATGTTGTCAAAGGCTTAATTGCTCACAATTCATAGATTCATCTCAAACACGTAATGGAATATAAAAGCAAGACCACGTTTAGTGCCAATTAATGCAAGGCAAACTACACATAACCCAAAAAAGAAATAAGTGAAAAATCAGTTTTCTGGGTTCATATTAATATTAATATGCATTCATTGATGTTGGCATCAAAGCATGGAATTTGGACTCAGAAGAAGATATTCCCAGTGTCAGCGTAAGGAAAGGATTTGGACTCCTTCATCTCTTTGGGGTTTCCAGCAAGCTTCCCTTGGCGCTTGCCTACCTACAACATCCCCATTGGACTCCTAAATTCTTAGGCAGCAAAGAAATTTAGATCTTTTTTCTAAGACGGAAAAAAAATGAAGTTCATCAACCCAATTACCTGGTTCATTTCCCAAAATTTTCTATTGCTATTTTCCTTTTTTTTTTTTCTTTGTATACATAAAAACACATCAATAGCCATACACTGAAGTGCCAAGATATTAATTTATACATCAGATTTAACAGTCAATCAACTATAACAACTAGTTAACTTGTTTGTTAACTCATGCTCCTGAGCACTTAAAACATAGCAACACAGACAGCCACCTACAAACAGAATCCAAAAGAATGAAGTTTTATAGAAAATTGTGGTTGTCATCTTTGAGGGAAGCGCCTTTAACCCATCTTTTGAAAAACCCGTTTGGCCGTTGAAGGAGGGAAGCTGGAAAGTCATTCTGACACTTTATCCTGTATCCTATATTCAGAATGACACCCAATGCTTCCATGCATAAATTAGTAATTCTTTACAGGAGAAATGTTTTTTCCTTCTTTTGTTTTTACCTCTTCACTAAGAGTAATTATTTATAAATGCTTAGCCTTTTGTTCTTCAGCTGAAGACAAATTTAGAAACAGTTTTTTCTCTAGCTTCTGAGACTGTAGAAAAATCCAGTTTCTGTATTTTTTTTTCTTTTTTTCTTAAATTTGTAGCAGCCATCCCACATTTCTCACACCTTCAGGGAAAAAAATGTTTAAGTTTCATGGTGTTGATAGCTTTTTTTTTTAACATAAGAATTTTTATAAAAGATTTTCCACAGTAAAAACTATTTCTACAGAAAACACCAACAGGAAATTAAAATATATTTAGAATTAAAAAAAAAATTATCATAATTTATAAAACTTAAGAAATTCAATGTGATTAATGGTTTTGTATATTTTTTTCCTTCCCTGTTTACCCTTTCTCCTTTCTTTTGCATTTTACACTTGCATTTTACTTTCGAAGATGTTATTTCCTCTCAATTCCTAGTTCCTTTACCTTCAGAAAGTGGACTGGTAGATGTGCCATGCTGTTTTGTGAAAGACAGTTCAAGGAAGAAGTATAACAGCCAAAATGACCAAACATGCAAAATTAACTAAACTTGCAACGAAACTCCTCTGCTCTCACAACGTGCGAAATTATTTTTATATATATATATATTTGCAAATATATATATGCTATATATATATAGCAAATATATATGTGTGTGTGTGTGTGTGTGTGTGTGTGTGTGTGTGTGTGTGTATATATATATATACACACACACACACACACACACATATTTTATATAAAATAATTTAAACAACCTCTATATATTCTTGCTGTGGACGAACATTACGCAGGTGCAGAAGTTACAATGGTGTAAAAATACAGACAAGCAAATTAGTTGCAAAAATTTCCTCTATGTTTATCAAATTGTTTTGAAAAAGACAAAACAAACACTCAAAGCTGGTAATAAATATAAAGCTTTCCCCCCCACCCCACACATCTGACTAACTTCAGAACTATTTGTTTCAATGTCAAAGGAAATATCATGGAAATATGACTGCTTGTAATATTTCCAACAGAAACACTGAAGAGCTGTCCAAATACTACTTCTCCTGTAAATATCATAAGGATATTTGCTGCCCAGATCAAAGTAGGAAGATAAATGGAAAAGCAGAAGAACAAAACTGAAAAAGGAAAGCAACAGAGGAAAATCTGAGCAGCAGAATGTGACAGAGGGATCTTTTGAGAAAATAAATCTATCAAAGCAGTAAAAGTTCTCCAGAGCTCAAACTGAACTTTAGGGGATGGTTAAGATTTACAAGTACACATGAAATGAGGGGGGGAAAAAAAAAAAAAAACAAGTAGAGAAGACTGGACAATTAGAATAACTACTGGAAAAAAAAAAAATGCTTCCTAAAAACACATTCCTGGTTCCAGGATAGAGAGAGGAAGAAACAAAAAAGTCGATGGCAGGGGGTGAAAGTAAAAATTTGGAGTATATAGTTACCTACATATGTATGTATGTATGTATGTATATACACACATGCACACACATACAACACCTCAAAATTCATTCAGGTAAGAGCGCTATTAAAATACAATATGAATAAATAAAAATGTGTATAGCTAATGTGCATTATTGGGGATAAATGGTAATTTCTTTCTTGGAAAAAAGATTTCAGCACAGTTTCCTACTGCTTAAAATAACACTGAAGACAGTGTTCTTTTCTGTTTCTAATAAGAAACTTCCTTTAGACTTTCTCTTTACTTTACAGCCCCTTAACCTAAGGATTTTAATGAGACAGTAGTACCAGGCCCACTAACAGCAATAAGTTCCGCCCACCCCTGCACCACATGCACAATTAACCCGCACAAGCGTAAGTAGCAATGACACTGAAGAGTAAGAAAGAAAATATTGTGGATTGCTTCTTGCGATTTTATTCCGCATCAAGTTCTGAAAGAGCGGATGAGAGCAGAGGTGGGCAAACTAATTTGTTGCTTCTTTTTATATCTAATTGGATATTTAAAATGTTTTGCTTTCAGCTTAATGCTCATCTCTTCTTCTTAAAAATAGCTATTTAGCAATTGTAATATGATTTGAATATTTTTTCCTATTATATTCATTCACATAAAACAGCAACACTGTGAAACTCTTATTCGAATACTACTTACCAGGTTTATGGCCATGTCCAAGGAGTATTTTACTGGGAAATTCAGGCTGCTATTTGTTGATTCGCTTCATGTTGTGCACTCGCTTTTCCTCTCCTGGTAAGATTAGAGGGCTGGGGACAAAGATCTCGGATGATCTCACTTTTCAAAAATACTAGATACTGAGACTTAACAAAGGTCAAACATCATAAAATATTTACTTCCCATCCATATCCCAGTTAGAAACTAAAAATTCAGAGTGGGACAAGACAGTAAAGTCACATATAGGTCTGTTCCAGGGTGGTTCATAGATTCATTGGGGAAGCGGTGAAAAATAAGTTAAGGACAGTGTTAAAAATACCTTCTTGAGCAAAGTACTCAGTGACAGCACAGGAACTTGGGGAGGAATTATAATTCACATAGACTTCATTTTTTAGAAATTATTTATTTATGGTTGGCTTTTCATTTGTGTTTTCTTGCATTGCAATTGCCAAGAGAATTAACAACCTTAATGTCAATCTGGGAATATAACTGCAATAGATGTTTGGAGGA
>VZSV01000051.1:3720414-3763045 GCA_013398735.1 Nothocercus julius
AAAAAAAAAAAAAAAAAAAAAAAAAAAAAAAACAGGATGAAAGAAACACTGGTATTTGTTAAGTCTCAATGCTTTGCCTACTATTTTACAGGAAAACAGCAGTCCCCAATGCATAGTAAATCAAATTAACAGGCCAGAAGCTGACACTGAGATGGAAGAGATATCTGAGATAAGAAGGAGAGATGAGAAGAAAAAGCCTTTGCAGCTGTTAAGAACTCATACACCCTT
The DNA here is from genome assembly GCA_013398735.1 of Nothocercus julius. Classification (NCBI taxonomy): domain Eukaryota; kingdom Metazoa; phylum Chordata; class Aves; order Tinamiformes; family Tinamidae; genus Nothocercus; species Nothocercus julius. Next base: position 3,720,643 of record VZSV01000051.1, read on the forward strand.
CCACACATATGTAATTCCAGTTTATGCTACTAACCAAAACCAGTAAATACATTTCACCATTTACACGCATATGTTTAATTTTCAGCATATATGCTAGTAATTTTCCTAGCAGTGTTTACTTATCAATGCAAATATATTACAAAACTCACCTTGCGCCTACTTCCATGTAAATTGCCCAGAAGCCAAAACACAACCATGAGTGAGAGACTGTACAGTCCAAATGATTGCTCGTTTTCTCAGTCCCTCCAACAAATGATAAAGTAAGCAATGGACATCTTTAGATGCATCTTGAAGAGTTAGTTTTAAGCTCCTATACAGAAACAGGACAAAAGAGGAAGAACAATTGTTACTTAACTGCTTTGACAAAAATTCCTTCCAGATGATTATTTCTGTATTTTTCACTACTGTTATAATAAATATATAACAGAAGTCCCATCTAGGATTTTTTTTTTTTTTCCTATGTGCAAAAAAAGCAGAAGGAAAAAATACCATTTTTCAGTGAAAATAACTCATATTCAACTGCTTTAAAGAAAACAAACAGTATTTTGCCAATTTGGTATCAAGGATTAATGGCGTACCACTGTGCACAACTGTATTGCACAGCTTTAGTTCATGCAATACCATTTCAACATCTTTCTGACCAGTGACTGAAAATAAAGCCATGAAGAAATAAAGTGACTTACCAAAAGCTTTTACAAGCCATGCTAGCAAGCAGCACAAGAGCTAGGTCTTCAGATCGCCAGACACACATCCTGTCTGTTGGAGACTTGTGCCTCCCAGCTGCTAGAACAAGTATTAAAACCAAACACTAAGGTAATGTGATGTACAAAGCTTAAGCACAAAGGTAAAGAATCAAATCTCACTCTTACTTCTAATCTCATGCTGTTCCAAAGAGGCAAATGAAAGCCTCCTGCCCTTTAAATGCATTCAAGTACATAGTATTTTCCAAAGAATTTCATTTATTACACTGAGATGAAAACAAGCTTACTAGAAATGATAATTTTCAGTGTGTTTACCTGTTTAAGAAAACAGAGCAGAGAGAAAACTACTCAGTGATGCACAATCATTTTGAGGATTCATATGGCATAACTGTTTTATTGATCCTCATGTTATGAAATGACATTTAAGACAGAAGGCATTCCATTTTCAAGCACATACTTTTACTAGTTCAATAAATGTTTCTATACTTTAATGATCAGATTGCATACATTAAAGCAGGAGTTGTTCTTCCACATACCTTCGGGACTGAGATTCATAATCTGTTCATTGAACTGCCTGTTTCATTGATTCAGACAAATTTTCTAATAAGAGAGATTCCTGCTTTCCTGATTGAAATGTGGAGTCTAATAATATAATTTACCAGCTTTGGCATATTTTATTGATGTCTCTCTGTAGCTCAAGCCATAATAATGCAGTGCCCAATTAGCATTTTGCACTGCATGCTCAGCTGCTATTCTCTCAATAAGGAGAGGTTTAATGACATTCCCTAAGAGAGCCCAGGCAACTCCTGGAGATTTTTCATTTGAGCATAAGCAGATTGGCACATAAATCCCGCCAAGGTGTGGTTTTGGCAGCCAGGCCAGAGCTCACATCTAGCAAGAGGTGCAGGGCTTGGTTCTTCCTTACTGCCGTTAGGATAAGAAAAAGCCAAATTCCTTGTTTTGATTAAGTCCCACTAAGCTCTTTTTTTCCTCGCTCGCCCCCCACACACATTGGCACGTAATACAGTTTGCTATAAGCAAACAACTCACAGTCACACCTCCCTTAATTATCTGCCCCAAAAGACTAGAAAAATACACACATACATACCTATATATATTACATATAAATACCTATAGACAGGAGATACATATACATATATATTTGCACAGACACAAACTCCTACATGTTCCGAAATTTCTAAATTCCTGATCTCAGTTGTGTGAGTGGTCGGAGCTTTCAATATTGAGGGGACAAAAACTGCAGCCCCCCAGTTCAGCTCTGACTTCTCTAGAGATTAATGGGAACAGATGGAATTGCTTCTGTTTTCCCCATTCATTGACACTGTCAGATAAATTTAAGATATTCCTAGTTATTAGAACAGGAATTTGAGCTGATAGTACATGGCATAAATCAACCAAGTATAAGCTGTTTTGTAAAAATAAACAGCTTGACAAAAATACCAAAGACAAACCTTGCCAAGTCTTAAAAAACACATAGCTGATTCAAAATAACTAACTAAATAATAAAACCCAACCCTACAGCACAAAGCAAGGCAATGAAGAAAATGATTACATATATTTTAGAGAGGACGTGGGTTATCAAAGCGGAGAATCAAGCCTGTAACAATGATGGAAAGGTAAACCTGACACTCACCTTTCTGCAGAAGCTGCAGTATTCAGTGAAAGGGCAGAGAATAGTCAAAGGGCCTTTCGGTCAGCCTCTGAATAACTAGAATTTTTAAAAAGCTTGAGCCTGATAGAAAAAGCCTATTGTTTTCTATCAATAATTTCAAATTATGGCAGGAGGGACACCTCTACAAGTTCTCTTGTGATCCATATAAGTACAAATATTAATTGTATTAATCCACCTGCTGTGTCATTCAGAGAGGAGGGGGAAAGTCTCTGGTTTCTGAGTTTGTGGAAGTTTTTTGGACTGGGGCATCTCCTCAGTTAAAGTGGCTGTTCTGCTGTGCTAAAGCCAAGAAGCCCAAGCTCTGCTAAGGGCACGAACCTGAGTCCTTACCAAGCAGCACTGCTGTCTAACTCAAATATGAAAATATAATCCAAGATGTGAGTCTGAGTAGATGAATGGGTTAGGGACAAGTCATAAACTCCCAGTGACCAAACAGTCCAAGTGTCTAACATATTTATGTCTGGCTTTAAACATTCCATAAAACAGAGAAACCCTCCAGCTTTAGCTCCCTTGGTCCTTCCAATATTTCTAAAAGTTCATTCTCCTCAGAAGTTTTGGACTAACTCCCTTTGGACAGCAATGGTCTCCAGGGATTATGGCAGAGGACTGTAAGAAGGGCTATCAAAAATAATCTATCCTTGAGTCAATCCTCGGTACAAACAGGACCAAAGTTCACGTCCGAAGCTTTGTTTATTGTTTTACCTTTCCCTCTCAAGGGAGCAACTTAGGTTTAGGCACAAGTGTTCTCGTAGAAATTAGTGGATTGATTGAAGCAAGATTGAAAACTGCAACAAAGATCTGCTCCATGCACGGTGCTCCCTCGGTAACATTCCACATTACAAACACACACGAGTTTTCAGACAACAGAGAAGACTGAAAGCAGTAATTCATTAAAAGAGATCTTGGAGATGTTCTGGTCACTTAATCTAATGAAAGTGTCATATTCATTCTTACATTATTTTCATGTTGCTTCTATAAATGTTTTGTGAAGAAACTCTCAATAAGAGATGCAAAATCCAATACCAGCTCAAACCACTTGATCATCGCCATGATCAGCCTACATGACTTACTCCTTTAATAGCTAGCCAAAGAAATTCTTTGGTCATGATATGGATGGGGTTAAACTACCAAAAGTTCAGTGGTTTAAATGTGGCATGGAGTACATTTTGTTTATGTGAGGAAGGAAAGTTCAAGTCTTCACTAGTAATCCCTTGAGAGGAGCACAGCTTCCAGTTTCCCTGCTTTTCCATGCCCCTGCTTTTACTGCCTTCTGTGTACCAAGGCGGGAACAGTACCTTGTGTTTTCCAGCACATTGCATAAAAATGAAATAGAGAGGCCAAACTGCTCTGGATATTCAGTCCCACCACATTCCCCTACTTTCCTCAGCAGGCCAAAGAAAAACTTGTTCTTTATCTCTCGGAGCAAACAGCACAGCTCTGGTTGCACTTGTACACAGTGTTCCTAGGATCACAGCACAGTCAGGAGCAGCAATCAGTCCGCAGTGCCCGTAAATCCTGAGTTTGCCTTCGCTCTCAGAAACAAATCTATGCGCATACAAGAGCAGCACGGGCATCACCTACAGACTCAAGTACCAGAGCGCGGATTACCATGCGCAGGGAGGGAACACGGCTCGTGCCGCACTCGGTGCTCATTCCCTCCACGTCCATCGAGCGCCCGGGTTAACTGGGACTCCCGGGTCATCAGCAGACGGCAGTCCCAGTGCTGCACCTAATATATGTTTTTCTTCAAAGTTGGCTAGCACTCTTCATAACACAATATGTCACCACATACAATCAAATGCAAACACACTACCTAATCAGCTTCAGCATAAAAATCAATTAAGACCTCTCTATACCAAGTATATATAAATGATTTTATTTCTCTGCTCTAAGACCTATTCTTAGCAACTTTTAAACCAGTTACTGCTTCCTCACACCCATATACAAGGCATTGTTTTAACTGCCAGATACACTAAGTGAATATTTACAGCTTTTCAGGACCATTGCATACCCAAGGGTGTAAACTGTTCTGTCTGGTAGATCAAAATCCTTTGAAGGTGCCATAAAAATAATAAATAGTCAAAAGTTACATGCAACTGATTGGGGAAAAAAACAGTTCAGCTCAAAAAGACCTCAGAAAATCAGGATAGGCCCCTAAGGCTTTAAAAACCCCAAACCGTATTTTCCTTGAGGAGCTGTAAACATTTTAGAGCTATTTACATTTTAAAAAATAAAAGCAAGAAAGGTCAATGAAACTGCAGGCAAGCAGCCAATCTGGCTGTAAACTTCCATTCCTTAAACAAGATAAAACACACTGGGACTACTAGCTACAGCATGTCCAAAGTTCACAAAAGATCCCAAACCTACTCAACATCACATCCTTACTATTTAGGCAACTTCAGCACAAAAGCAACCTGGAAAAACAGTCTTGTACATAATAAAGCCCCTCTTATACAGAAAAAAAGGTAGTGGAACCCACAGCAGTGCACTATGTAAGTGGCAAGCTATATTCTCAAATATCTGTTGCCTGAGCAATAAGCCAGAAATCTGAGGTATCACTTCACACGCAGCGCTCCTTTCACCAGTCCAAGTCAGGCCCAGCTTGCATGCTGATGAATACGATGTAAATGAAGGAAATGATAAAAAGAAATATGTATTCTGATGCAAATCACACTCGGCATATCAGCAACAGGAGCGACTGAAACCTCCTCTTTTTCAGAGCACAGGAGAGAAAAAGAAAAGGGAGCAGGGAGTTGTTCTGGTAACCTTTCTGATGTTGACTTAGGAACAGGATAAATTTAAGAGAAAACTAAACAAATCAAAACATTCAGTATTCGCTTTAGCTCTTCCATGATCAATACAACCCCGAAAAGCTGCCCTCACGGTGACAGCTGCAGTTGGGAGCAAAAATACCTGCTGTAAGCATTAGAACTAACGACTCTTTCAGCAGCCTCTGCTCTTGCTCTTAAAAGGGCAGTGCCTGATGCCGAATGAATATGTGTACAGCGACCTTCCTCCTCTCACCCTCCCCATGTCAGAATGAAGTTAAAAAGGCTGAAGATATTCCTGTTGGGGAGGGAATCACAGCAACATGCTTTCAAAGGAACTCTATTGCTCAGAGCTGCATAAACAGCCAGCCAGCTACTGGAACCTCAGCTACAAAATCAGGATCTAGTCCCTACTTCCCCCCCCACACACTTTTTTTCTTTCCTTCTCTCCTAAGTCTTTGTGGAAGTTCAGCAAAAAAAATCCAAACTCACTAGCATTTCCTTTCTTCTTTACTCTAGCTCTCAAGCACATAAGAACTCAGCAGACATACAACTGCCTTTGGTAATATTACTTAGGTGTCCAAAAATTCCCTTCTTATGTAGGCAGTGACTGCTTGGATGGATCTGACCAAGTAAACAGTCCCATTTTCTTCGCTGCCTTGTCTCGTGTTACTTCCTCAGAGGTGTCTATTGGTCTGAGTTAATGGAATTTATGACATTAGGTGCTCAATTTCATTTATAATTCCTTGTCTACACCTCTATTTGCTCTAATTTAAATTAGTATATAGCAGAGCTAACTCCCGGGAGGACACATCTTCAATTCTAGTCTAATTTAATGATTATAGTTCAGTCTAACAATGTTCTTAGCTGATTAGCACTAAACTGAAATAAACTTAGTTTACGTTGAAGTGAGAGAGTCTATGGAGTCTATTGGACAGGTTTAACAAAACTGATTTTAATTACAGCTTAATTTTAACAGGCAGAGTAATGCATGCAAATGAGCCCTAGTGCTACAGCAAGCCACACTTTAGATACAAGGGCAAAAAGAGTGAAAACAACAACTATTAGCCCTTCCTTGGTTGCCTATCTCAGGACCAGCTCTCAAAGAGCTCAACATCAGCTCTGACCCAGTTAGGCAAGAAGAACAAATCTAGCCCAAGAAACATACTTTTATTTTATCTCTATGTGAATTTCCTGGAAGCTACACAAACTGGAAAAAAAAAACAATCAGTATTTCTCAAAAACTCAATATAAAAGGGAAGGGCTCACACCTGAGAATACATATATTTGTTCCAGTGTGGTATGAGGGAAGCTGCAGAATTCATCTTCGTGGGCTTGTTTCTAACGCTCAAATTTCAGCTGATACCAACAACTTTCTACTAGAAACCAAACAAAGAGTAGAAACAAGAGATACTGCACTCATTCATTTACTGGAAGATCTTGTGTATCTTTTAATAAATGCTTGGACAAAAAAAGTGTGCAACTGAAAAACCCTACTTCAAACAAGAGAAAGTGGCTAATAACCAATTGTCTCAGTTATATATTTATATATATTTTATGTCTCCCAAGATTTAGTTCATTATATTGAAACAGTGCAAATAAAACATAATAAGGATAAAATGATGGTATAATACATTGTGTTGTATGAGAAAGTAGTAAGATGAGCCTTATCTTTCTTGTGCAATGCATACTCTATTTTCTTCTTAGAATGGGTTCATATATAATTTTAAGAGTTTAGAAATAAAGCCTTCCACTTTAGTATCTGCTTAATGTCAGCTGCTTTCTATTTCATAGTAGGTACCATGGCAGTCCAATCCTGCAAGACTCCTGCTACAGGCCTGTACTCAGGCCTTAAAGTTGACCTCAAAGACCTCAATTTTTGTGAGCTAACTTTTTTTTTTTTTTTTTTTTTTTCCTTTTTTTTTTTTCTTTCTATAAACTCTTTCACTACGAATGAATGCAAGTGCTTAAACAACAACAGAAAAAAAAAACTCCTGATATTCCCTGGATACTTTGCAAATGCTCTATCTTGCTCTTGTTCTTCGTTTTCCTCCTGTTAGTACGCAGATACGGAGTAAGACATTTTCATCTTTCACAGCTAAGAACAGGTTCTCTTAGACTAAAAGTAATGACCAGTTACAACATCTGAAGACTTGCTGCTAGATACAGTCCCCATCTCAGCCGAGAAAAGAAAAACAACAGATAATTTTATTATATTCATGGCTCCTGAGAGAATTAAGCTTCATTAAATTATAATTTTATTAAGCTTGTCAATTAATATCTTAAGCTTAGAGAAGAGTCTCAGAAAAACAAATATTGGAGCAAATTTCAGTCATCCTATTTCTTTACTAAAATCTCCCTTACTGCTCACAGCTTCAGGGCATTAATCCAGGTTTATGGCTACTTTGCATCACTGTGGGAGCATATCAACGAATATCACCTAATACACTTAACAGGTTGCCTGAGGAAGGGGCTATGAAACCCAACAGCACAGTCACCAAATTATTTGGATTAAAATTAGGTAACACAGCAGGCACAAGTTGTTAACCTGAATTTCTTTAATACTCTCAGCCCAGCTGTTACCACAGAGAAGTTTGTCTGTTCTTTATCAGTTGTCCTCTAATTCTTTAGTTCTAGCTGGCAAACCATTACACGTGGTTCCTGCTGACTTCTGGCATCACGAGGCACACTAAGATCCAGCACACCTGGATTCCACATCAGGTCCAAAACCCAGGCCCACAGCTTGCAAGAACAGGACTGCATAGGCCTGAAGCACGAAAACCAACTGTCTCCTATTCTGCAGTACAGTTTGCCATTAGCACCATGTATATAAGTGTTTTCTACACATTCATTCCCCCATATTTGGGAAGGGAAATTCCAAAGTACACCAAATTTCCTTTTTGGATACCTACTTTGAACCACTCCATCTAGGCTGGGCCCTTAGGTAGTCTGACCTGCATAACCCACAATAACTTGGATATGGAGTTAGAAAGTTGCTTCTGAAAGAAAACAAACAGGCTTTCATGTCCCTCCAAACAATTTATGCCAGATAAAAGTATTGTTATTATACAGTTTTCTGCTCTAAGGTCCTCCAAGACCATCTTTGACCAAGGGAAGTGCAAAGAGCTGCAGGGCTTTCACAGAGACCATTTGTTCACTCTTCAGCTATTTATACTTGTTGGCTGTTCAGTTGTTTGTTTCTGCTGTTGCTCAGCTAACAAATGTTTTGAGGAGAAAAATAATTAGTGCAGAAGATAAATCATCTTCCCACCAGGTTTTCCTCAGTAAAATTTGAGGCGCATTCCTGTTACAAAGCTAACACACTGCAAGGTAAAAGGATGTCCTAAGTTCAAAGGATGTCAAGTTCAGAAGTTCATAATCTTCCATATATCATTAAAAAGCAGAACAGAAATCTGAGAATTCCTAGTCTAAAAATGCATAAACACATACAACAGTGTCACACAGGGACTGATTGGTCATCTAGGACCTTTCACTGGCCTTGAGCAAGTTCAGAGGAGAATTAAAATTTTTCTTACAAAGATAAGCTCTTGATATCTTTATCCTAAGATAACTTTAGGAGATTATATGGTAGAAGACATCTTTAAAAATTTAGCTTATTGCCTTCATAAAAAGAAAGAAACCCCTCACATATTTGCTTGGGTACATAAGGGATTAGGCATTATCCAAAACATTTGGAAAAAACAGCAGCAATATTGCTAAAGATAAAAATAGATGGTGTTAATGGATAAAGAAAATAAGTATTTGGGAGTTTGTTTTTGCTTTGTTTTAACTTTACTTCGGAATAACAGTGGAGCTGGATTTAGGTTTCGATTAATTATCATTTGCTCTTAAGGAGCCTAATGAAATCTTTGATCCTAAAGGAGCCTTTCTATTCCAAGCTGAAGACATGCACAGGAAGAAAACCCCACTCATGAAATCACGTTGCATCGTGTTAGCAATGCATGGAAAGTGTGAAATCAAGAGGCCACGGTTTCGTTATATGGCACATGACAGAGAAGAGCTGCAAGAGCTGCTTTGCCTAAACACGCAGCTAAAATGATTCATACTCCCAATATCCCAAGAGCCACAGTGCAGTTTTGGACAACACTTGTAATCTCATTTCATACAAAGCTGAGCACGCTGCCAGTCCCAAGCTGGAGCTGGACTTTGAAATGGATTAGGGGTTGTTACACATTAAGTTGACACTGCTCTTATTTGCTTGGAAGGCTTCGTCTAAACAGGCGATGTGAAAACATATTCCTCTGCCTTGGAAAATAATTGGATCAAACTAGCCATGCACAACTGTGTACAAAGAATAATTCCAGCTCATGGGTATGTGTATGTGGGTGCCCACGCGCACACGCGTGAGCTGCTCACTTGCTAAATTATATATCCCATAATTTAAATCAATGCAGTTATGATGATTTTATTTTAAATGTATTTATCAGATTTCTGGCAAAAAAAAATACAAGTTCAGTTCTCATAGCACTAATGATAGTGACAAAAATAGGAAGAGTTACTTACTGTACCGTAAAAATTAAAAATAACAGTCAAAAAAGCCAAAAAGATTAATAGCCTGGCATTACTGCTGGATGACAGCCCCTATTAATGTATATTGCCACCACATTTTATATTCCAGGGAAGACGAAGTTAAGGTTAAGTCTACACTGGTATCGAAAGTGCCTGCATGGGATATTTAAAGAAAAAAAAAAAAATCCAGACATCTCAAACTGCCTTAAACTCCTTAAACGTGCCCCTTCAAGCTCACATGTTGGACCCTGGTCCTTCGTAGACCGCCTTGCCTTGCTTTCTTTGCCTGCAAACCCAGAGAATGTCGGATGAAGGGGCTATCGCTGCTGCTCCCAACATCGCACTCTGCTCTCCTCCCGCCACCATAATCCACAAACACCGACCTGCTCCTGGTGTGCAGGAGTTCGCCCAGCTGGCACTAGATGGTGGTGTGATGCACTGCATTTTCCCACTGCAGAGGAGAGCTTTGCTGAAGGGAAAACACTTGCAATAAACTCTCATTTTATTGCGCCGCTGTTGAAAATGCTAGGGTAAGGTACCCAGAGAAACAGCCACAATTTCGTGTTCCTTGATATTTTTAAATATTCATTTGGTTATATTCCTTCTGTCTTAAATTTAGCATTTCAGCCTCTTTAATTGATTTGGAAATGGGAACTGGAAAATTATACTCCACCTGTTACAATTCCCTGTCTTTTAAAAAGAGAAGAAAAAGGAGAGTTGAAAAAGTTTGGTTAAAAATTTTTATGATGAGCAACTGAACGTCATGCAGATAAGGAAATCATGCTTTCTCTAGTAAGGATTGCCTCATGAAATTCCCCTGTTTTCGTAAATTTAGGCAGAAAATTTTTCAGATCTTTTTCTTTGTGCCCTGCAAACATAGTAGGTGGCTTTCTCAGATAGGAGCCATCTGAGGAGAGAGGGGGGGAAAAAATAAATTATTTTAAATAGAAGAAAAAAATAAAAAACTGTCATGGCTTGTGATTACTTGCCAACCTATTGCAGAAAATAGAAATGAGAGGCCACTTTTTAGAACTTCAGTTTTAGTTATGACTAATGATCTGTTCACAGAAGTGTCAGTACCATTGTAGAAAACAGTAAAGAACTTCCATCTGAAATATCTTACTGAGCAAGAAAGGCTTAGAGGGCAGAAAAAAAGTTTCACTTAGTTTATAGGAAATTCATTTGCAAGTGCTCTACTTTGATCTTGAACAAGACGAATCTTAAAGTTTCCATGACTGTCAGGGCATTTTAATGAGTTGAAGCATAATGTTTTCTTATAAATTATTCATCGTCTTCCTCTATTTTTTTTTTTAAACTTTTTAATCCTCTTGCTGTATTGTACAGGATATAAAATATTAGTATAAAATCCTTACTTCAAATTTACCACACTTTTCCACAAACAAGTATAGCTATAAGTAAGTGCTATACAGAATGCTGCCTGTAATTTCAACACACTGTCCAGGACTTTATCCTTACTCCTCTACCTCCTTTTCAGCTTCTTTCCTTTACTTCGGTGGTAGGATGAAATAAAAAAAAGAAAAAAAAAAAAATGAGGGGGAGAGGATTCAGAAGTGGATGAAGGAGCCCTGAGAGGGTGAGGATTCAGGGAAAAAAAAAAAAAAAAAAGGTCTAGTAGCTTTAAGTTGTCTGTAGCATTAGCCAATATCAAACGTTTCAAGTAAAATATTTAGAAATGGCAAAAAGTATACAGGATCTGGCTAGTATCGTAGGAAAAAAGTCACTATCTAATGATCCATGTATGAACCCTGATACTTCTGGTCTGATAATTTTATCCTAGCTAGTGAAACAGCAGAACTAGTCTTATATTCATGACAAATGAATTTATTCCAGCAGTGATTTAGAGCCTCACTGGGACAAACTGAGACAAAATAGTCTGAACCAACAATAAATGACTGTGCTGCTTTTGGCTAAGTAGAACAGAGCAGAAAAAACGTATTTACTTCACATACCATTTATTATAAAGGCAATCAGATATAGCAAATCTTTAGCACAAAATAAGCAGCTGAACAATTTTTGTAAATATTAATGCCACTTATTACTCTCTTGAAAATGTTCACATCTATCAAATATATATTTTAAATTTTATACTTTATAGAAAGTGGTCACACAGTTCCCCAGGAGGAGAAGCCGAGCTAAATTACTCACAAACATATCTGGGTTCCCAGAAATTATCCAAAGTGCCTGAAGTTAATAATTAGCACTTACACTTGAGCATCTTCTTCTCTCCCACTATGAAGACAGTTGTGTCCTGTCCTTTCTGGGAATTTATCATCATTTATATTGTGGGGCTCTTAAGAGGAAACAGCAGCAGCATGAAGGAACAATGGGTTAGGGGCTCCACACTGAGAGGTGTCTCCAAATGTCACTACTAAGCAATGTGGCAACTGAAATGCAGGAATGACAGAGTCAAATTAAAAAAATATATATTAATAATAAAAATCTTGGACAGGTTCTAACAGAGGTGAAAAGTGATAATAAGAATCAACAAATTTTGACATAAGTTTATGACGACAGTGCTGAAGGTTCAAAGAGAGGCCACGGGAAGTAAACAGGCAGCTGAAGCTCCAAAGACCTGACACTCCAAACGACATTAGAAGTGTTACAATTGAATGGCAAAACCTCGATGGAAGATGTAACTACTAGTAGTAGTTAGGACTAGGTGTAGTTAAAACTTGTGCTATCTTCTTAACTAACTTCACACAAAATTGTAGAAAAGTTACCCGGTTTTATGGGCCTCTCCTTATCAGGGTATCTGTTCATTGCAGCCAAACAATTCTACAAGTATCTTTCTAATTCCACTTCCTTCGAACACATCAGAACACAATAGCAGTGGAAAAGCTGAATGACACCTCCAATGCACAGCCTTGGAGTGCTCTGTTCCCCAAAATAACCACTACAGATTGTTTTGAAATGGTCTACAGGTTTATAATCTTTCAAAAATATTCCCAATGCACTTAGAATACACCCTGCCCTACGCAAATACAAGCTTGGGTATAAAACGCTTTTATACCCAAACCGGGCCAGCAAAGTTATTTCTACTAAATAGATGAAATTTCTTTTGCGTTGCTCACCAAACACTTTGCTTTTCCTCCTCAGAAAAGCAGGCAAAGATCTTGCCCTAGATTTTGCACAGGATTTACAACCCCTGTACTTTACATATAGTTTCCCCTTTGCTCACGAGTTGCCGCTGGAGCTGAGCTCCTGCGGCCAGCCAGGCAGGGCTGTCCCCGTTGCATCTAAACCTCACACAGCTTCACTATTTAATTAACTTCAAGTGCCCAATTCGCCATGGAGGCAGACAAGGTTTTATTAGAGGTGCAGTATAAATTACATAGCAAATTGAACAGAGTGGGAATCCAAAACAGTTGGCGAGTAATAAATCTCCAACACACGTATTGCTTAAGGGACTAAAGGCCAGAGGAAGGTTTCCAGCTCTTAAACCAAAGGCTAGACACTGTGAGACCTCAATCTCCTCAGTAAGGATGGGGCTGAGAAGGAAAGTGCTCAAACTATGAGCACGATTCTTTCCAGGCACCAGGGCAAGCTCTGCCTGAACCACCAACCACCCACTTATATCCAAAGGCAGAGAGAGTAACACCCAATAACAGCAATTAGTTCCTTTGGAGACTAAGGTAAGTATTAAGCCTGCCTTTCCCACATCTTAAGGATGCTCTGGATCATTGGGTTATTAGAAACAGGCTCAAGGCTCCTCCTTCAAGCACATTTTAAAAGCATTAAGCCCAGGTCTGCACTTCTTAAAGAAATAATGCAAGTGCATACTCTGAGGAGACACATACATACAAGCGTATACAGGGGAGCCAATCCAACTTTATATGTTACATACCCCTGGAAACTAACACTGATTTAATATATATTAATAATTTATTCCTATCACAGCAATCAGCTAAGTATAACAAATATTGCAACCTAAAATGGCTATGTTTTGTGCCGGTGGAAAAAAAAAATCTTCATTAATTCTATTGGCTTTGATTATACTAACAAGATTCATTTAAAACTGTCAGTATTAACATGAAGACAAAATGTAAATGATTTGGGAAGCCTCTCAATTGCCAAATAATCATTAAGGAAAAAAAAAATCTCTAGCATCAGTTAACTATTAGAAAGGATAAGTAAATAAGTCTATAAAATTATTTATTCTGTTAGTTGCCGGGAAACCTCATTGTTGATATGACAACCGTGGCACTGTAAACCAGATTAGAGCTCTCTTCTGATCTGCCTGTGTAGTCTGCATTTCTGTTAAGAGCAGCATTTTCTATCTGCTATGCTATAGTGACACCTACAGAAAAAAATAGTTAAAAGGGGGGACTCAGGAAGGAATCAGATTAGAAAATAATTTCCGACAGCTGCCTAATCCCACTTGTTTATGCATGCTGTAGGTATTGTTTTAAATCAAACTTTTGAATGCTGCATGCTAATCTCTTGGGACCTAATTTACAAATGTTTTCATTGTAGTCACGTCAGAAAAAAATACGTTAATAGCAAGTTTCCAAGCAAAGTTCCTTATGATAATTGCAGAATATCCCTGCTGCCACTTCTTCAGAGGCACTAAATCTTCCAATTTTCAAAGGAACAGCACCTTTTTTTTTTTTTTTTTTCCTCCTGCAGACTGCTGAATTCACAGAAAGGAGCATTGCCAGCAAAACTTATTGACTCTGTATTATTGCATCAGGTTATACTATGTGCTTCCTCTTGAAAATGTACTCAGGCTTTTCCAGACAACAGAAAAAAAAAATTCTATGCCATATCTATTGAGATTGTTGGGATTTTTTTCAATATCAGAAACCACTTGCAACACTAATTAATTTTGTATCACATTCTTAGACACTCAAACTCTGGCATTTTAGATATTTTGCTATCGAAAGCACGATTTTCAACCAAGAATCCCAAGGCACGTACAGAGCAAAGTTCTTCCCCGCCATGTCTCAGGCGTTGCATTTTGGCCACCACAATCTCTTTTTTCTTTACCATGAAGAGTTAAACAGCAGCATAACAGAGGCATCTATGAAGAGGACTCCTTCAAAGAATTTGGTGGTCTTGATCTTGAATAAGATTTCATTTAATTTTTAATTTCATCAATTTTTCCAAGACCTTTAACTAACAAGGATATCCTGGGCTTCAGAAGAATATTTTTCTTTTTAGGAAATAACATTCCATAACCAGAGAGAAAGAGCATCCAAAGCTGCTTCTCCTCTGTATTCCACATCTGGCTACAACAGAAAAAAAGCCCTGGATACCTGGCTCTGGATCTAACTATAACAAAGTAAACAGCTCTTGCATTTGTTTGAAGTCAAATGTTTTCCTCTCTATTCCCTCAGAATAAAATGTTTTTACAAGAGTTTTTTGAATTAACTTGATATCAAGCTGTGCCTGTCATATATATGGATTTGTTAAACGGTACAGACAACATATCGTCACAGAGCAGCTACCCCCATTAATGGGAATAATCTCTAGGATTTTAAGCGGTGCTGGATCCCGGTGTCTAGGACAAGGCCGGCAGCACAGAACCCCCAGAGCTCCCTGGGGGTCTCTGAATCCCAGTCTTTAAAAACTTACCACCTATAAAACATTGTTTTATTACTCCCTGCTCTTAAATGTTTATTCAGACTCACAGATGGCTCCCCTTTCTAAGGGAAAGGATAAATGAACGGAACAGTAAGGAAGAAATAATGCAGCAGCCCCTATAAAAAGATATAGAGGTCATTTCTACTGTACTCCCTGCCCAAGCTACAACAGGAAAAAGTGGAATAAATGAGCAAGAAGATGCATAAAGACATTTTTGACAGAGCCTGTGAAGAACAAGCAAGATATTTTTGTTATGTACAGCAAGAGTTAAGACCAATTTCATTATTTCCCTCCTTAGAAAGCTTGTCACATATCACCTACACTAGGTTGGTCCCAGAGTTAAATAACCATCGCTTTCAAACCTTGAAGCAATAATCACTTGCTGGCACTAGGGCAAGCAAAATCAAACAACATCAGCACCCGTGGAGGCAGCACAGCAGAAGCAGAGGCATTTCTGGTATCATAAAACATGTAAAACATCCAGTTTAGGAAGGAGTCCTTCTACCTATCGCAGACCCGCTGCAGCCAAAACACTAAGTACCTGAGTGTTCCCCAGGGCATCCCCAAGTTTGTTGTTCAGTACGGTGTGTTTTACCCACTCTCTAAGATGCTGAAAGCAATCGAGTCACACAAACGTGTGTTCCTGGGGAATGCCCATCGCCCGGAGCACCTGCAGCGACAGCCCCCACTTAGCGCTCAGGCTTTGGCTCCTTCTGCATCCCCCGGCAGCGAAGGCAGCGGCAGGAGCTGCTGGCGGGACGCAGCAGGCACTTGCCCTCCCTACACAACACATCAAACAGCTCCAGAGCCACCTGGCAGGGCTCCTCCGCCTTCCCCTCCCTGTTTCCAAGCCCTGTGTCACCAAGGGCCCCTATGCCTCGCCGAGCTGCATTACAGCACTCGGACGAGCAGCATCGCTGCTGCTAACGCAGCCAGGGGTGCGAAGGTCAAGGGTGAGGGTGGGTTTGAGAGGTAAAAACACTGCTGACACTAGGTGTCCATCACATTTCAATCAGTATTGTCTCCAGCAGTGAATTTTTCATTTACTTCAGTATCTGAAGAGCTGCAGCTGGTTTCGCATCAATTGGCAGGACTGCCTAGAGGCAGCTCCATGGCCCTGCTTTGTGGCTCAGCTCTCGTATAAAGAGTTAATCTGCTCCTCGGGACATCAGTGTCATTCCAGCTTCCCCAAAGTAAACCTGGGGGTGGGTTTGGATTTGCTGCTGATATCACAGAGGTATCAGGGCATTCAGGGTGGTAACAGGATTTCCAGATTTCACTTTGGAGTGGGTTTTAATGTCAGAACAGCCTTACAGCCAGTTCCTACTTTCTTTATTACCCAAAAGAGGAATAAGTTTATTTAATTCAGTTCCTATTATTTCCTTTACTTCATTTTCTTTCACAAATCAGAGCCCCAAGTCCCATCTCAATATTTAAAATACATTTAAAATAACTACAGCACGGATCAAAAGAAAACATACATACAAATTCCCTCTCCATATTCCAACTCAATACTCCTCAACAATAATTCTGTTCCAGGAGTGTCCAGATACAGTTTATAAACTCAGCATACCACAGGCTACCCATATATAAAGCCCACAGCAATCATGTCTCAGACAGGATCAGTACGTGGGAGCAAGAGTGCAGAGTTCAGACTTCTGCTATCAGAAAAATGCCTTTAGAATTTAATTCTATCAACAGTTCTGTTCACTCAGAAACCTCACTGTCATTTCAGCTATCACATCTGAATACGTGGATTGATACACTCTTGAAAAGCTCAGGACAGAGGTGACCCTTGTTGACATCTGCGTTTCAAGCTCTTAAAAGATCTCAACTCTACACGCCCTCAGAAATTCACCCTTTCTGGTATGCACGGAAGCAGACAGGTGGCCATGGAGTGAAAGGAGAAGTGGTGCCCTATGGTGTCAGACACAGGGACCATATTGCACAGAAGCAGAGCATCCTGTGGCGCACCTAAGTCTGCCCTGCTCTTTGGAAAGTGGCATCGTGCACACCACACACTTCAACAGTCCAAACTAGAAGCCTTAAAGTCACCAAAAACACCCTTGAGCCTCAAAGGAGCCGTTCAAAATGTACATGCAAATGAAGAATGATATCTGGACATCACAGTGGTAGGTTAGTTCAGAAGAGTTCTGACCCCAGTAAGGAAAGCAAGGTATTTGAGTGGATAATAAGCCAAGTCTACTAAGAAAAAGAAGGAAGGAAGGAAAGAAGAAAAGGAAGAAAAAAATACCTATAATATCTCTGACAACCTCTCTGTATTTGCTGTTCTTGCACAGATTTAGCCATCAGCACTGAGCAAACAAAAGTAGTTGGACCAGGTTGAATGATGAAGACACAAGACAGTTCATGGTGCCATTGCCCAGTTCCTTCAGATTCACACAGCCTGGGAACAAGGAATTAAAGCATCTAATTTTTATTATATATGCAAGTGTCCAGTTTTCCTGGAGGAATAAGAAACTAAAGTTACATAGCAAAAATGACCCCAGAATGTACTAATGTAATAACTTCTGAGAACAGTTTCATACCTTCTTAAACTTTGTCATTTCATATTCTTCTCACCTATTTGGCACTTCACAGTATAATTTTCCATAACTACCTTGGATCAAAAGCACTCCATTTTTTTCTTCTAGTTCTGCCAAATGCCAGCCTTACTTATGCAACAAAAAAGGGATTTTATAATGAGAATTATATACTCATTCTTCACAGAGTCTCGAAAGTCATTTTCTCTAGCATGTGTAAACCATGCGAATGACTAAAAAACCTTTTCTATCCCATTAACTGTGTAACTAATGTGCCTAGTATATCCTTTAAAACAAACATAACTGCATTTATGAAACATGAATCTGTTATGTGCTATTATGAGGACCATGGGAGGAAGTTTTCTTCGGCCATTTTAGCAAAATACTACCTTTGCATTTTAATTACTATCTTTCATTAGGAGGAGAGAATTAAAAGAAAAGCACTAATGAAGAGAAAAGATCTTTCTAAACTATAAATGCTAGTAACAAAAAAAAAAAAAAAAAACACCTTTCAGGCTAAATAAGTAAGCAAATGAAAATTTTGCATGCTCCAAGTCCTCCAATCTTTTGCCATTCCTGCTCTTTTTTTTTTTTTAATATATACAAACTATGAATGCATAAAAGGCCTATATTTTAATCCAGTGTTTGCTCTGTTTTTTGAAAAGATTTTTATAATTAAGAGACTTTTGGAAAAAAATCTAAGCACAATACATAAACCACATCACCCGTTACCACACTTATTCATCTCTCCAAGGAGTTGAGATCTGCTGGTACGAGATCTTTATAAAAGCTAAGGCTATGATTCCCCCAAATGTATTTATTTCCCTAGGTTACCCTACTTTTTTTTCTTAATCTGTACTAACGCTGTACTTAATCTAATAAATCAGATTTACTTGCTGAGGTCTTTGAACTCAGCCTCCCTGAAAGGCTTTTTCAAGACTGTGTCACTGTCCCTGCTATTCTGTCTGCACTGAGGCCGATTTAAGTGATATACCACAGCAGTAGGCTGATAATTTCACATTTGAATTCTCTGAGAAGTCCTGGGTGAAGACCATCTGGTCTTACTCATTTGTTATTGTGCAATTTATTGATTTATTTTAAAAGAGTACTGCTAAAAAGAGTAGTGCCATGATATTAAAAAGGGCAATCCAGCTCAACAGACCCTACAGAAAGCTCATTTTGCAACATAATTTACCTAGAACTCATATACACATAACATGGCACCTGTTTTTCCACAAGAGCTATAATGATGTAGCTATTCTGACTTCCCAGCTGGGTAGAGGCCAAAATCATAAGGGAATCTGACCAAGGACATAACACTAAAGCTGTTCCAGGCTCTTGCTGGCAAGTGATTAGCCTTTATTATACCCTAGTCGCACTGCTTTTGTACACACACATGTACTCTGAAAATATAATAGGTGTGCTATTTTAATAAAATAAATATCGGTGCTCTCACAATGTGCAGTCTCCTCACTGTAGACCTAGTTTCTCCATGTTAAAACATGAAATAATTCCTTCATTCCATAGTAATATATACATATCATACACATCTATATCATTAATTCTAATTTTCCTTTCCATCCTGTACCAAATATTGTCTATTCCTCTCACCTTCTAAAAGAGAAAGTAAGGACCCATGTTGATTTTAATAGAATCTTGTTCACTAAATGCTACATTTCTAATAACCCATAATAAGTAAAATGTTCTGATTTGAGGAAAATACAGGTTTCAAAGGTATCATTTGCAATAGAAAAATTGCACGTGCATCTTGTGGGGGGGAAGATTTAGGCCCTGACTGTTGCACATATGAAGGAAGGGCAATTATTTTAATTTCCCTGAGCTGAGATCTATGTTAAGGGTTTAAGCAGCAGCAGCAACACCCCTGCCGCGTGGTGCCCAGCAGAGAGGAACAGTGAAGAGGAGAACAGAGGCTGGGCCCAGGGTGCCAGCTGAGCAGCAGGGCTGGAGGCACCGGCACCCAGCAGGGGACCGAGAACAACGGGAGGAGAGTCCCTTGACGCCAGCAGGGCTGAGGGGAGAAGGGCACTGGGGCACTGACAGATAAGAAGTTTGTTGAGATGCTTTTGACTTTAGCAGGTGCCTCCAGCCAAGCTTACCACCAACCACCACCTCTGCTGTGTGCTCAACCACATCTTTTTCCTTCCCCTGGTTCTCTCTCCCTTCATTGGCTATAAAATGAAGGAAAAGGAGAAGTTATGGACAAGAAGCAAAGCTTCGGGTACAAGCAATAGATGCCTCATAAAAGAGTATGAAGGGAATGAATTGAGAATATTTACCCAAGAGCTGTTTACCTGTTCTGCCTTGCCACATGTTGCGTCTTCATCAGCACCACTGGAACGCAAGGGCAGGAGGGCAGAGAACATGAAAAAAGCACAGGGGAGCAGCAGAGGGAAGCTGCGCTCGGTCCTTAATGTTTGATACGTACAATCCTTTACAGAGAAGATACCAGCAGCTTAATATTTTGGAAATGGGCAGCTCATTCAGAACTCTAAGTAAAGTTTTCACTGTTTACAAAATTTTAGCCTAGCAGGAAATAAGAGAATCACTGAAAGAAGTAATTTCTAATAAGGAAAGAAATATTTACATTAAAAAAAAATAGGAACAGCTAAAACATTGCTCAGCTATCTTTATAAAAGGTAAACCTAAGAATGGAGCAGCTACCAGATTTGGTTGACAGTTTGGTTGACATTTTGACACACCATTCAAATTCAGAGCTTTTTTTCCTCTTTGAAGTAAATAGATTTGCTTTCAATACTCCATTCTGCAAAGTGGTTCTTGCAGGCACAAACCTTTCGTTGTCATTCACGCAAAAGCATTTAATAGATTTGTCAACTTTGAATGGTTTTCAAAAGCACACAAAGATTTTCATGATTTAAGCAATAGCATTTGAAACAGAATGAGGCGTTAAATATAGACATAGGTACCACCAACAGAAGGAGACAATGCTGTTCAGGAAGTGTTTATAAGACAGACACAGCAATGGTATAGGTTGCAATGTTCTGCACAAGTACGTGTTGAATTCCTGGACAGTCACTGGCATACACAGCAGTATACTTCTTTTATGCATGAAAGGGAAATGACCACCAATCACACAAATTCATACCAGTGTAAGTGACAGTGCTGTAGTAACAGCCTGCAAAAACGTGAGGACAGAAGAGCTGTCAATAGAGGACTCAGCCATGTGCTGTTCTTCCCCACAGTTACAGAAAACACACACAGCCGGCACCATGCACACTGCCTCCCTGCTCTTTCAATTCTCACAGAGTGTTTCAGTTCATTTCATAGCTTTGTACCTATATCCATATTTAACTCCTGACTGATTCAAATTCTATGTCTAATAACGAGAAAAACCTTCCTGTGCTTTTGAAAGTTAGCTATCAGTTAGATTTTTTTTTTTTTTTTTTTTTTTTTTTTTTAAGGGCATCATTAAGTTCCAGGCCTGTTAATCCTTGTGAGAACTGTTGGCTCAGAGGGCACAAAGTCACACATCAAAACTGGCCCAGCAACCCTGGTACTAACAGAACTGGGGACTCCCAACCACAGAGCAACAGACCTGCTCGTCTCTTGCAGCTCTCAGCGCGTCGTGAGGATCCATCTGTGGAAGGAGTGAACGCAGACAAATTTCTATGAGAAAGGCTTTAGGCTGTCCAGGGAAGCTCTTCCTCTTCCCAATAGATTTTTCCTAGACAGGAAAACATCTGGCTCTAGTCATCTCTCCTTACTAAATGTCTTCCTAAGCCTTTATTTACTCTTGCTTTACAGAATTCACTGCGGAAAGAAGTGACAGAACCTTAATACCAACCAAGAGAAATACTGTCTTACTCTGACAGTGGGATTATGCCCTAGCAGACTACTTAATGCTTATTACCTTGGAGTGTCCCATAGCTTTTGTCATGTGCTTTAAATTGATTAGCTTCCTCAGCTGCATTACTTTCTGAGACAGGGTTTTATTTTGACAACATGCTGAAGAGTATAACTGCCTGGGCAAGAGTTACCTGCAAGGAACAAAAAAGTTACTTATTTTTCCAATATTTGGTTAAATGATAACTAAAACAAATGCTATTTCAATGTTCCATTTTGTTTAAAATGTTTCAGACAGAAGATTCAGTAAGAAAAAAATATATTTTTCAGTTGCCCTGTTAAACATGAACCCTGTACCAAGTTGTAATGATAAACAACCTGCAGACAGACAAAGTCCTGTAAGCCTAAGACAAAACCCACTGTTGTGAAATAGCTTACGTAGGGACTATTTTAACACTAATTCTTCAGTTTGCCCTTGTTTCCAGCAGGTTTGCATGGCTTTTGACAGTTCTGGTATGTACAGAACTGTGTCTCGAAAGAGAACTCGATAACAGTCTTAGAGCACAACTGTAAATTATCCCAAACTAAGACCAAGCATACATGTTCTTTAAGTATTATCCACTAAAACATATTTTAGAGGACACCTGTACAAAGAAAAACAGATCACATCCTTGCATTGTGTTCAATATCTACTTTTTCTCCTATGAATACTACCCAAAATCACTCTTTCAGCCCAATACCTATGTAACTAACCAAGTGCTATATGCAAGAGAGAAGCCTTTGACTACTCCTTAACACTCAAGTCCAAGACACTTACTCTGAGCACTTTGCATTGGAACCTCCTCTGCTCCTCCTGGATGGTTTAAACACAAGTTGTCCATTTTAACAGATGAAGGTTGTCGAGATCTTCATCACCAGAGCTCAACCAAGGAGGTCTTTCTTTAAAACCAGGCTTAAGGACAAAGGGCCAGTTTCTCTGGCTAATATCACAGGCTAATTAGGTTTATGTCAACAAATCCAACATAATAGGAACAGATGCTTTTATATATATTCAATTATATATTCAACTATATATTATATATTCAAATATATATTCAACTATATTCAATTATGCTTGGATTATCAGGATGAATAGCAACACGGGTATTTGCTTTGCTTCCACAGTCAGTCAAAAATCCCAGATTCAGCCTGTTTAACTCATCAGTATAAAAGGAACTTTCTAACTACAAAAGGAACTTTCCTTCCAGGAAACTGGAAGGCAAAAGACTTTACTGTAAGATCATCAGAATACTCAAGTGTTACACACTTAAGTTACATAAGTGAACTCAAATTTTCTCAGAATTACAGTACCAAATATATGCAGGTAGAAAAATTAAAATGCAAAATATGCTCTGGGAAAGCTATTTTGACTTTCAAAAGAGCCTCCTCATGCAGCATCAGAAATGTGACATGGTGATACTTATTTATGACAGCCAAGCAAATTGTAATTTGCAAGGCAGAATGGAGTTTTATATAACTATAAAATGCTTTCTTTTTAAGTCTTGGAGCTTATGAGCATCTTAAATTAGCAAAAGGTATTTCGTATTCCCTGTGCAATACAGAAGAAATAAAAGCTTATCATGACATTTGTGTATTAGTTTTTGATGAAGTGAACAGCATTTTAAGCTGTAAACTCCTCAGAACAATAATCTCCTTATTCTTTTAAGTGCTGCTTTGTAAAACCAGCAGAACAATTTCCAGTAGCCTTTAAATATAAGTTATATTGTTAATTTCAAAATTCCTCAGCGGACACATGTTCTTTCCAGGAAGGCCTAAAAAGTTCCTGGTAAACTTAAAGCTGATTCAGCTTTACATGCAATAATATTTGTAATATTTGTGTAACCAGCAAGCATTGCAAATAATATTAACTCTGCCCTGGCTAATAACTGCATAATTTAATCAGTTCTTAAATAGCAGGAAACACCTACAGTTGCTTAAAGTATCTCTCTGTTAAGAAAATATAAGCCATTAGAAATATTCTTTACAGGTTATTGTTTCTAGCTGAACTGCATTTCCTACAAATAGAGCAAATTCTAATATACTTAACTTAGCAGTGTCCTGCCCTATGTACTATATAGCTTTTCAGTTAGAAAGCACCATGAGGAAACAATCTCATTACCTTCTTGCTGAATATTACAAGTTTGCACTTCCATATGGGAATTTTCAAGGTCTAGGTCATATTTCAAGAAAAATGGAGGACATAAACGCAAAGGGCATTCTGACAGGCTGCCGAAACAGAAAGGGACAGCAGCTGGGAAGCTGCCAGGTTACTCAAAGTTAGAAGTGGCCACATGGATGCTAGAATAATTTCATATGTAATGAATGCAATCCCCTTCCAAAGTAAATTGCAAAAGAAATAAACTGTCAAGTAAATTTGCACGACTTGTGTTATGTAAAAAATGGTCATTTCAAATGTAAAAACTAACGTACACAAAATGTCATGTAGACTCACCCTAGTTGCTCTGAAAAAAAAAAAAAAAAAAAAAAAAAAAAAAAAAAAACACAAATTGGTCTTTTGATCAGAATTGATCAGAAGGGATCATTTTTTTTCTGCAAATCCCTCATCATTTGGATTCAGCTCTTGGCAACCCTAAAACAGGGACAGTAGGAAAAAAAAGAACCACCATATGCACATTGTATTTGGATCAAAGAAAAAAAATGCAAAGTAGTAGTTTAAACCATATCTGTAATCACAAGCAGAAAGCTTTTAACACTACATCTGTTCTATTTGCAAGAGAAAAACAAATAGTACATGCAGAATTGTATTCAGTGCTAGACAAGGATATTCTTGTCAAGGTATCAGTTCCACCATCACAAAAAAAAAAAAAACCACACACACACCCTGGATTAAATAGTCTAATCTCGGCACAGTCACACTGAAGCCTTGCGTGATCCTGCATGATATAAAATTTTTTTAATTTTGCAACTACAATTCAATAGTTGCCCTTTTTCATCAAAAGGAGAAGGAAAAATACTTATTCTTGCAAAAACATCTTCGAAATCACAGTTCAGCAAATTAATAGGACACTGAAAACTGAAAGATCACTGCTACAATATGTCACCTGGTGAAATAAACTATATTCTACTTGAAAGTCACCATAGGGTTCCATATGCAATAAAAATAAAGTACGCAAGTCCTATTACACTTTCTACTATTCATCTCACCAAATAAGTCTGTTCATGTTGAAATACTTTCAAGGTAAAAAAAAACACTACAGTAAAACTTTCTTGCGTGTTATCTGTATAGTGTAAAAAAATACGTTTGTATATCAAATTTTAGCCTCAGGAAAGCAACCGTATATTGATTAAAAATTAAAGAATAAAGAAACCTAAAGAATGGTAAAGAACAGTAAGACTTTTAAATATTCTTTTATTTTTCAATTTCTTATTCCATTCACACTAAGAAGCAAGTCCAAATCAGGTGTCTGAGCATTTTTATTCACAAGCTTACAATATAACCCATATAAATAATATCAGCAGCACTCAAAACACCTTTCCATTTACTTCTTTTGTATCTTATGTAGAGAACAACAATTGTGCTAAATCCTTTGTATGTTCACTGCAATCCAAGAACCTGTTGCTTATCCTTCAGAATTTCTTCCTCATCATCCATTTGGCCTTCATCCCAGCCCCTTAAAAGAAATAGCAGAGTGACTGTCAGCAAGTCAAATTTTTCAAGCTACTCTACTTCAAGCCTTAGTAACATATGTTCACATATTCACAATAAAGCCACAAACGTGACTATGTATTACATGTATACATAAATTATAGGCAACTATATTCATTTTTCTCCTCAACTTTTATCACACACATTTTCAGCCCTTAACCAAGGGAGAGGTAAACAACATTGTCACTATCGTGCCTCAGAGAAATCCTACATCCTAGAAGGGGTAAAACAAAACAAAAAAAATCATTTTAAAAGCACAGTACAGAATACAGAATCACTGTTTAACCTACAGTTCAAGTAATAGAATCAAATTTAACTTATATTGAGTCAGTTACTGGCTCACCTGCTCGCAGATACTGTTGTCCAAGGTACTTTTCAATGAACGAACTCAGATGATTAACAGACACATTTACAAAAGTCTCAGTGATGCTTGTTAACCAAGCCAATGTATTAAAAACTGTAACCCCAGCTATAATCTGCTGTCTCATAAATGAAATATATTAATCATCTGAAATGTCTGAGGAGTAGTGACTTAAAACACGAAAATATAAAGTATCTTGTTGACATTTATGATCAGCAATCAGGAAGTTGAGACTGTTTTCACTTTGTTTGTTCTAGGGCATCAAGCATTCTACAGTATCATAGAACTAGAACCATGAGGTTTAACTTACCTTAAAGTATCAACTCTGCTGTGATCTTTTAGTTCTATTTTTTTGTGGAAGTTTGTACTGTGAAAATCTTCAGAGGTTAAGCTGCAAATTTTCTCCTGATTATTTCCTGAAATATTTTAGTGCATTTTAGCAACACATATAAACAAAAGGTATGCAATGAGGTACGTGTCTTATGTATAAGCAAAGAAATGGTTTAGGATGTCATTAAAAACCCTTAAATAATGTATGACTTGTATTACATGGTTCCTATCTCACTAGGTGGGATGGAGAGAGAGTTTACTTCCAAGATCTTATGCCAACAGAGGATCAACTTTTGTATATAGAGTCCACTAATTCCTAGGCAATCTCAAAATACCAGAGCAAGGATAGAGGTCAAGTAGCTACCTATAGAATGCATCTCAAACCAGACTATATTCCAACTCGTATCATCCCATCAATTCAAAGAGATCAACTGCCTTCACAGCTTACGCTTCCTTAGAACACGCACGTATGTATGCTATTAATTAGGTAGTTTCATATAGGTATATGTTTCTGATAGAAGTCTCTAAATAAGTGAAAAGTCTTCCAAGAAAATGAGAATGAAGAGGGAGATGAAAAATGGCGCAGTTTCTTGTGTATTAACTTCCCTCCCTGTTCTCCTCTGTGCATGGGCTGCACAGATCTTCATTCTTTCACTCCCATCAGGAGAAACCCTACAGCGACCTGGGTTTGATCAGAACTTATCAAACAAGAGAGGACAACTCTCCTAAACTGTCGCGTTTTGCTGTGTCTTATTAGTGGCAGATTTCCTCAGGACAGATCTGTAATTTCCACTCCACCTTCCCCACGACTCTTACATCAAAACAAATCATGCCTTCCAACAAAGAGACTCATTATTACATAACCAAATAAAAGGATACCTAGTCAAAAGAAACTCATGACCTGACAGAGTACCTAGCATTCAGCAGATTTCTGGAACAAAAATGCAATAGATAAAGATTCTTAATTTTCATACTGTAGTTTGCTTAACTAAATTAACAGAGGGTTAAAATACAGTCCAATGGAGATAAAACATTCTGTTCAACCACAAAAACAGTCTTTCGTATCTCAAAAAAATTAGTATGTTTTGCACCAAAACCAATTAGATCTCAGAAGACAAAATAATTTGTTTTACATTATGCTTCTTTTAAATAAGAAGGAAAAAGCACTGCCACTTACTTGTGTAACTTTGTAATTCTCTTTCCAGAGTGAGTAAGGTTTCTTGGTCAGCACCCTCTCCCAAAACATCCTCCTCATGTTCATCTACAAGGCACTTGTCCCTTGATGTCTCATTAACACCTCTCACTGGATGCGCAGGTGAACTCCTTGGTCTTGGCCGAGTGCTTGCTGGGCAGTTTCCAGCCAATTTATAGTAGAGTGTGTCTGTTGACCATGGTCTTCTAGAATCATTCCCTGATATAACACAAAAGGTCACAACTCCTAACATATTCAAGATTTTATGTATAAAGAGAGTTTAGACTGAGCTCACTGATGACCTTAAGTTATCAGTTGAATCCAATTGTTTATTAATTTTATGTAAAACTGAATTGCTCAGTGTTAATAAAAAACATTAAAATCATAGTGTGAAGTAGCCTCTCATACTTAAGGGCTAAAGAAATATTTCCAGTTCGAGACCATATATGATGGCACAATTTTTGAAGAAGAGTGTTCTTTCATTTTGAATTTAGGGCTACATGAATAACATATAAATACTTTTTTTTTTTTTCTGGAATTCAAAATTGACCCTGACAATTTCACACATAGCATTTCTAAAATGAAAATGCCAAACTGATTGCTTAGGGTGTGAGAAAAATAAGTTATTTTCCATCAGGTAGAGACAGCTGAAATTGAGAAAAGTAAGTGAAAAGTGCAGGATGCATTACTTGTTTCCTTTTCTGCTTTTCTTGTAAGAATGGCTTTTAAGGATTATCTCTTACTGAAGTCATCTTACAAGAACTTCAGTGGAAATTTTTTAACACTTAGTGTAACTTTGGAGAGGACAGTGTGACCACCACAAGTATCACAGACTTGATGGTATGTATGAAAAAGGAAGCTCTTTGATAATAGAATTATTAAACAGCACAATTTGAGAATGCAAGTCTTCAGAGATCTCACTTCACCTTTGGGAAATTACAGTGTTTCCAATGTCTGACCACAGCGACACCTGCTAAATGCTTTTGCATTTGTTGGAATCTACTTTGACAGTCACAGTTTGTTTTACAGACAAGTAATGTCATTTCCTCTGAAAGGAAGCATTTAAGCTGGAGTTTTCTAGGATACATTCTTTGTTGTCAGAGGAGTTGAAAAACGGATGCATCTTCAAGTACACCATTTGAAAACTAAGAAAGAGTGGAGAAACTCCAAAAATACTTCTCTTAGAAAACAGTATTACAATCCCAACAACAACAAAAAAACACATACAGCTTGCATCTCAAAAAAACTAAAGACCCAAAGGAAGAAAGTCACTAAACAAGCACGGTTTGGTTAAAGATACCAAGATTATGAACATGCTTAAAAAAAAAAAAAAAAATCACGAAGTAAAATAACCACTAACGTAGAACCTCAAAACTGTTTCTATCCTTACCTGGGTGTGCTACCATCAGGGGAGACATTCTATTTGGAAGGTCTTGTCTTTCCAGAAAATTTGAAGATCTGTTCAATTGATTTTCTAAGACACCTTGAACTACAGAGTCATCAGCATATTCACTTAAGCCTCTGTCAACAGCCCACTTTCCATCTCCTGAAATTCAACAGCATTGAAGGAAAACATTTGCACGTATTGTGAGAACATATTTACTGTTCCTATAATTGCTACATTGAATATATTTACAACTAAAAGAAACAATAAAACAAGTTTTCTGCACATCATATGAAAAAAATTTATATAGCACACTAAGTACCTTAGATTACAGGGATACACTTAGATTAACATTTATGCTCAAAAACTTTGCATGTTATTTTACATATACCATTAAAAGAAATAAGAAAATGATACCTTTTTATTCAGTGATGTGTATTACAGAATAAAAGTTATTCCAACTGGAACCAAATTTTAAGGGGATACAAAAGTAAATCTAGATTGATATATTGATGTAATCTACCACAAGTATCCCTCCACACCACTAGTTGTGTTTGTTGACATGACAGTAACCCCAAAGTGATTTTAAAGCAGATCCAGGTAGAGCAGTTACATAAGGAGAGAGGTGTTACAGAGGCAGTTCACAACGTGCATTTAATCAGTACCATTACCTGAAAATGAAGTATCTGCAGCATTTGACTCAGCGCAAATTGAAGATGACGCTTTGAGCATTCCTTGTTTAGGGTTTACACCTAAAACAAAGAAACCTTCAAGCCCCCAATTCCACGTAGAAACACATTTCTCTCTTCGGGCTATTTCCTGTAACAACTTGAATAAAATACAAAAAAAAATTAAAAAGGAAGAGGCTACATATATCTCCCTTGCAAGTTTATATTAATAAAATGATCACTTCATAAAACCTGGAATGATTCTAATTGCCTTACATAATTAATGCATTTTTCTATAATGTTGATGGCTTTAACGATAAGTGCTTTCAAAACCTACAGACTCCAGTTGCTACGTGACAAGAGTTTTCAATCTCTTCTTCCACTGATGGAACGTAGCAATGAGAAGCAGCCTTTGTTTCCTTTCTTTTATTTATCTTGGTGTATATCAAGAAAAGCAATACTGACTACCTCGTAAATGACATCAAATCTAATGGCCCTGTCCTCACCCTTACAATTGACTTCCAACTTTCTTTTCAGCAAAAGAATACATGAGTATTTTAGATTTGATAAGAGTATCTGCAATTTGTCATATCCAACCAAGAGGAAGCAGCCTTGATATCAACATGTGAAGAGCAAGGTGCTTTGCTTTTGTATTTTTTTTTTCCTGACTTTCTCTGGACAGAGTCCAGTCCATTTTTTTCTTTTTGGAACAACTACCAACAAAAGACTGACATTACAGAGTGAAATGAACAAAAGCCTTTATCCTCCCCAGATGAAACGTGATACAGCAACAAAACTCTCCGAGTAGAACTATACCCTTGACTGTTTTTCCTTTGTGTGGGTTTTTTTTTTTTTTTTTTTTTTTTTTTTTTTTTTTTTTTTTTTGGGGGGGGGGGGGGGGGGGGGGGGGGCAGCGACAACACCTTATATGTGGGAAGGAGAAAGAGGAGCACAGTGTTTCATAGAACCTCGACAATTGTTAGTATCTCTCAGCTGATTTGGAAAGTACATAGGCAACATGGTTGATATATTTAGCAACTAAAGATACAATATTTTACCACTGAGGACTGGCTATTGCAGGCACTGTCCAATCTGTCTTCCCATAATTGTGTCTCAAAGAGGTATGTGTTGCTTACTGGTTTAGCAGGGTTAGAGATCTTCTCAGATAGTTTACAGCTAAGCATTCCTCCCACAGTCTTCATTTTAATACTCTCCTTGGGCACTACATTTCTTTCAAGACAATTGCAGAAAACACTTTTTTCTGTAAGAGTTCAAATAAAATAATTAACAGGGGAATATTTAATGGAAATTTATATTAGTTACAAACTGCAATCTACACTATTGCTCTTCACAAATTCAAGAAAAGGAATCAACTTTCGGCATCTTCCAGAGCTGCCAACCGAGCAGACTTACTGCTCAGTAGTACTTGTTCTATATCCAGGGGGTCCATTTCCTTATGTTGCTGCCTATGAAGACCTTAGATCTTGATAATACTTTTAACATACTTCCAATTACTTCATGACAGTTTTTCCTTTTTACTTTTAAAATGCTCTATTATCTAGCTAGAGTCATCTTAAGAATTGCAATAGTAGCATTTACTTGACACTTCAAAGTAGCTTGCGTTGCATAACTACCAAGCTGTGGTCAAGAGGCCTGCATAGCTCAGTGAATTGCACATTGTTTAAAAAAAATTAAGATATTTTTTCAGACAATTATCATGGTTGATTATCACATCCTACGTGACTAGGACAAAACTGTATGTAATATTCTGTACGTAACAATTCTGTAGAGTGGAGAAATAGTTTTCAAAACTTACCTTGAGAAATTTCTTTAGGAAAAATAGGATTTCTATCAAGAAGCGGTAAAAGACATTGAGTGTCAGCTGTAGAATTTAAATGACCAAATGACTTTCTTGTTACACCTACAATATCTGTTGGCAAAAGGTCTCGTACTGTGCTCCTCTGGTCTGAAGTTTCTGCACCACTTTGAGGAGGGAACAGGAAAGACCAAAGGAGTAAAATATAACAAGGTAGATCACATCAAAGCGTAGATAAATTTTAGGAGATCAGAAGAACTGCACATGTACCACTAGCAACAAAGGTCCATTTATGAGGACTCTTAGTGTGTCTGCAATTACAAGATTAATCACACAACAGGATCTTTAAAGCACACAGCCCAAATACAGACTTGCTTGTACGCAAGTCCCTGCTGCTAGTGGGATTAAAAACATGCAAAAGAAATTTCATCTGTAACTCAAGACTTACACACATGAAGAAATGCAGCTTACATGATTTAACATTTGAAGGGATAAAGCAAACAATTTTCAAAGCTCTCTAACTACAGACAGACATAGCTGAGGACACAAGATTAAGTGTTTCATACTACTGTTAACTGATAAATTGTTCTAAAAATTTCTTATAAAATATTCATTAGATCATCAGGTCATTCACTAAATGAAAACTTTCAAGATGACAAAGAGTAATCACAGAAGAATCTTGGAAAAAGCAAAGGAACTGAAAGAACTCAACTGACAGTATCGTAGCATTAGCACAGGCTGTGTCTTATGATAAGGATGAGAAGATGAATTTCCCAACCATGCCTTAAAGCATTTTGCAGTCAAGGAGTCTCCAAGATTCACAGGAAACGATTTTCTGAAAAGAACTTGTTATTTAGGAATGTAACTATTTCAGAAGCAAGATAGGATTACTCCCTTTTCCAAATAATCTCTGCATTTCTGATACCTTCCAGACTGCTTGAGTGGTTCAGTTTTTCTTTGCTTATTCATTCCCATAGCCCCAGCTTCCATCACCAAAAAGTTAGATGATTGGTCCAAGTCCTTGTCATAAGACTAATCAAAAAAATAAATACATATTCAGCAACAGATTAATATTCCAAAAACATTAACTCAAGAAAGTAGAACCCTGGAGATTTTCTTTTGCACAATTTCTATACAAATTGGGGTCTCTGGACACAAAATAAAAGAATTATGGGGAACCTTTTGCAAGCTACTCTTTCCACATACATAGTGTGGATCAGCAGCACACCAAATAAAGTTCTTACTAGATATTTAGTTGCTACTAATTTAAATTTTTAACATGTCAAGCTGATTAAAGAGAACAGGACTTTTAAAGCAAATCACTTAGGATCACTGCAAAGATACATGAAGTCATTCATTACATACTTACATCATCAAGGATCTCAATTTTCAGAGAGGATTCTACCCTCTCAGAAATAGTGTTGGGTTCTTTCTCTCTAAAAAGAGCTGCCCAGTATCTCTTCATGTCTTCAACTGCAAAATATAATTACATTTGATACATTTTTTCCAGCTTTAGATATCTCATGCACCTACAAAAATTTGAATATTTTACTTATTATGAATCAGCATAAAAATCTCCCAATACAATCTTTTTTCAGGTAGAAACTAGTCTGTGACTGTTCAGTAATCAAAGAGAGGAAAAATGTCCAAAAAGAAGATCCTTAGCAGCCAGATTCAGTAAACACAAATCCAATACACCTGTTGAATAGTCATCACCATCATCATCATCATCATCATCATCTCCTTTTCCACCACCTCCTTCTCCAATCACAGCAGCCTGATGTTCATTAAGTGCTTGGACAGGCCTTAAATCATTAACCTGATTACTAGAAACTTGATTAACAGGAGTTCTAAAAAAGAAAAAAAAAAAAATAATCTTTAAAAAAGAGTCATTATTTTATGTGTATTCTCAGCAGTACATACTAATATTTACTGCTACTAAGAAGCTGCAACTTCTAATTTCATCAGTGTGCCCTCCCACTTCAGAGATTAACAACATATTCCCATTATATTTACAAATCCTGAAGATCATACTTTCCTCTATGAAATTTCTTCTATAAGAAATGCCCCTAAAACAAGCTGTCAAGTACTTCAAATGCTATAACAAACAGAGCAAAGAGAATCCTTCAAGAGTCCTCCTAGAGTAATTCTGAAATATTTGGTCACCAAATCTGATTACAATTATTATTTTAATTAAAATAAAATATCCTATATACAATCATTTTAATTAACAAAATCTCACGAGAACTTTAATATTTGATATAGTATCAAGAGTTCTTGTTTACAAATTTTTTACTTCTTCCATTAATAATTTCAACAATACCTTCTGCGCTTCTTAAGCAAGAGTTTTTCCATGTAGCTCAGACCGTCTGCCTTGAATTCAACTCGGATAGGTTCTTTCATAAGGGTAAGGTTGGTCTGTACTTCACAAACTCCCACAGATTCTATTAAAATAATAAACATGTATACAGTTATTCAGATTTGTAAGCTTGCTACATTATTTTTAAATGACTACCACATGCCATGACTCCACAGATAAATCCCCACCCTACCGTTAACAGGAAAAAAGTATCACTAGGATGTGTATGAAAACTAGAGAAAGAATGAACACTATTCAGGGGTTTGAGGTCAGAGACTATATTGGAGAAAGCCAATCAGACAAATGTTTTTTTCCTATTTTTTCAGGCATACTTCAACAGAATGCATTTTTTTATTTTTTTTACTGAGACAGACAGATAAAAGTCTGTGGAAGGCAGACAATGTACTTTGACACCTGAACACACGAAGTCTTAAGACATGGACATACGGTTTTGTGAAAAAAGTTGCTCATTTTCTACAAATTAAAGTATTTATTTTAAGAATGTGTATTAGCTCCAAAACAATTTTAAAGTACAATTAAGCCAGAAATAAATTCCTACCTGACAGCACCTCACTGGAATTCAGTGAAGTTTTGTGATCACAGTATCTATTTCTCCACTGCATCAAAGCTTCCTGAAAAGATCGTGTAGATTCTTCCTCATTAAATGTACCACATAGTAATAACCCTGTCTCCTGTTTTTCAAGGCCTGTCCGAATTGATTCTGAGGGCTGAAAACAGTTTTACTTAATTAACACAGCGCTTCAGATGCTAAACCCTCTTCCCAGCTATATATAGCAGTAACAACATTTTTACTATCAACAGCAGCAATGTGGCACCCCATTTCCTGTGCTTACTTTAACTATCATGGAAAGCAAAACACCCAATTGCTAAATAATAAGTTTGCAATGTTCTATCAACAACATGCTAAAAATAAAAAATAAAATAGAAAATAAATCATCATTTATATGCTTTTAGTAGGCAGAAAGCACTAGACACAACCTATATCCCTAGTTATATCAGAGACATGAAATCATGGGCAACTTCCTATTTTCCAAGAGGTACATGGGCTTCCGTCTCAATGGAACATTATAAAACCATTAATTTATTATAAATACAGATATAAACTTTCCATGGAACATAATAAAGTAGTAGCAGTAGAAGGGAGCACAGTGATGGTGACAAACATCTAATTTCCATATTTTATTCATGGAATTATTCTGCACTATATAGTGTGCATAAGTATACGTAAGAATTCAGTAACTAAAGTTGTCCTATGTCACACCAAATGGAATATTCAAGTAAAGTGTTTTATACAGAATCTGACATAGCCTATAAATTAGTTTAAATGATACGTAATTACATCCAATTAATCAATGGAGTTCAGTCTGAGAATTCTGCTTAATGAAGCTCTTCAATAGAGACACTCTCACAGTTAACAAGATTAACTGAAGCATCAGTACACATTTAAAAATTAGTCTAGGAAAGCTCAAATTATAAATAACTATGAGTCCAAGGTTTAGCCTTTAAAAAAAAAAAATCAGGATAGTTTCAATTTAGTCATTCCCAACTTAAATGGAATGAGCACAGCACTCCATGACCCTCAGTTTAGATTCTAGCATTTTTCCACTGAACTGCTGCATGACCTCTAATTCCCACCAATCAACTTTTAACATCTCAGTCCAGTTTACCTCTAAAAATAAATGGTTTGTAGGCTACACATGACTTAGAGTTTACTATAGAGCTACTATATTACATTGCTATATAGTAATCACTTACCAGCAACACACTGTTAGTTTCACACTGCCCATATGGGGTTCCCTTCATTTCACAGGTTTCAGAAGCTACAGCCTTTGCCACTTCACCCTTAAATGACTGTTTCACTGGCTCTGGAAAACAGCATCCCAATCTCTTACTGTCAACTTTATTGCTTAATTGTGAAAACTTCCAAAATGTATACTTTATTAGAAGTCAGGAAATTTTCATTTAGATAACATATATGTCCTTACCCTGAATCTTTTCTTTGAGGATTTTCAGTTTCACTTTTCCTGAAGATACCTAAAAATGTTTATAAAATAAGCACATTTATACAAGTATAAATATTAGAATATTTATACAAGCTTATACTGAGCTACAGTATAAGCTCATTGATAAATATCAAAGAAATTCTAAATTGGTAATGAAAATGTATACAACTTTTTTTTAATGTTAGTGTTTATATGAAAAAAAGCTAAATAGGTTTATAAAATTTGCATTGACAGCATTTATGTGACCCATCCCTTGCCACCAAAAACTCTCCACTGGCACCTCCCTCTCCCCCAGCCCCGACCGAAGTAGCACCATCTTTATTTGCCTAGCCAGGTAAATAGCAAGGTTCTCAAGCACAGATTTATAAGGCTATTTCCTACCCACACTTACACAAATTGAGCCATTTAAATTTTTAATTCTGCCCCTTCGAAAATTCTGCCCTATGTCTCTCCTTAGCCAACACAGCTGTAATCTGAAATCTCTGAAACAGTAACACCTGCAAGTAACTTGTCTTAAAAATGAGGAAAGAGAAGGAAGCAGAACTTTTAATGCTGACACTCACTCTTCTGCTCAGTTAGGGAGACAATTCTATTGAAGTTGTGTGTGTTGGCTGAGAAGACTTTAGCAAACTGCTGTGTCTTCAAAAGACTTCAAACAGCAACTGACACTGTGTAATCTGAAATTATCAATGTCTAGTTCCTTTTTTAGATTTATGTAAGCTTTATATCTCAGCCACTTTCAAACAGTTTTTCTAAATTAACAGCTCTTCTCAACACACACAGAACAGCTTCCGGGGGGAAAAAAAAAAAAAAAAAAAAAAAAAAGTAGATGTCAGCACTATTTTGCCACTACTTTGAATATTAATTATTCCAGCCACTGTAGGCCAGGTGGCAAGAGAACCTGTGCTCCTGCTCTCAACCTCCTTCTGTTCTGATTGTAAGTAAAGAAACACAGAAGCATCTACACATAAGATTACTGGGTATGCAAAAGCTGAAAAACACAATGCTGAAGAAATCTGCATATGCCAGAGAACAAAGCACAGAGCAAGATGGGAGATTTACGGTGAAGAACAGATGCTGTCGTGCGATGACTGAGTTAAAGCATCAATGAGCTAGAGAAGTTTGAAGTCTAGTATGTTTAACTCTGGTGCATTTCTCACATAGGCTATAGCTATGAAGATGGTAAACTTGTACTCAAAGCTACACAAGAAACCTGGTATCTGAGATCCACAGTCAGCCGTAGACAAGGTTAAATTAATTTGCAAGACCAGATTCCTGATGACTTTACCCAGAACCAAATTAGATTTACCATACCAACCTTACAGAAGCAAGGAAAGTTTTCTTTTACCTACTGCAAGTAGAAAACAACAGACTACCAATGAGAACTTGCTGTTCCTCCAGCTCAAAGGGAAACACAGCCTTGGCATGAAAAAATAAGCCATCTTTTAAATTCTATTGTGAATTTGCTTATGCTTTCATTTTTACATTTTTAAATTTAGCATATTCAGTAGTATAAGTCTTCTAAATCTTTAAATGGCATTATCCATGACTATGCTGATAGTTTCTTACCTTATTACTGTTTTCTTGCTTTTGAGACAAAACACGAGCGTGGATGGTCATTGGTCCTGCCTGTCCATTTCTCCAGTGAAAAGCCCTTGATTTCCTGTGAACCAATACCAACAAAAACATTACTAACCATGTGTCTTCTGCAAGAATCAGCCAAAGAAGCATATATGTTTTCCTTAATTTTATTAAGGAACAAATACCATAAAAATAAAAAACTTTTAAGATCAACAACTCCCCAAAACACAAACCCCTCCCACCCCTTGAATTATGATTACTTTGCATCTACTTGAATAGGAATCAAAACACAATACTTGAAGCATTTTTTTTTTTTTTTGACTAATGTAATTAAGTTTAGACATATGAAAATCCCATCAATTCTCACAGTTTTGGAAGAATAAAAACATAACAGAAAATGATTACCCCAATTTACCCTAGGGCATTCGTTCAGCACAGCTAATATGCAGCATCTTTTACCATGCTAGGTGCATATAAACCTACAACACAGATTTTAGTGTACAACAGATTTGTTAGTGACTACCACAATTGACATCGAAGACGGCAGGGAAGGATTTCCAACTAAGAAAGAGTAGAGAGTCAGTTATAGCTTTAGCACAGAGGTTAAAAGGCTCCATAGTTCCTGACATCCATTGACTTTAAAAATTAAAGGTACTTTGTATACAAAAGCATTTTTCCCATCATGCAGAAAACGGTCTTTCTGAAAAGCTACACAGATGCATGCACGCAAAAATAAATAAATAAATAAATAAATAAATAAAAACCTGAATCCCTAAGACCAGATCCTTTTCCGAAACAGAAACTAGACTGGAACAGCAGAAGCGAAGCAGCATTTCCTCTCCTGCTTTAAATCTAAGATTAAAAATCCAAATGGCTAGAAGGGGGGGAAAAAAAGGGAGAACAGAAAAGGAAATAAATAAGCCAAAAAGGATCTTCGTCTTGAAAGAGATTTGAAGAAGCCACAGTATAGCAAGCTCATCACTGGGCAAGCTGAGGGAAGATAGATGGACAAAGCAGACTTAATATAACTTAATAAATTATGTGGGGCTAGGAGGGAGGGAGGAAGAAGGGGAGGAGGAAAGGAAGATCACTGTCTCACTGAATTCTTTTTTAAATAGTAATTTCACAAATAGTAATTTCACATACTTTCTCTCTTCTTTTTCTCTATTCATGTTTGCTTGTAGCTGCCGTAATTTCTTTTCCATCTCCTTGTTTTCTAATTCTAACTGTACTTTTTCCAACTGCAATTCTCTGACATTCCTGAAGTAAAATATGTATTAGAAATCACATGTAAGAAAATAAGATATCTGAAAATGTTTAAAGAGGCAAAACAAAAAACACTGAGAAAATTGTCATTAAAGATAGTTCACCAGGACTGAAAACACAGCTCTGAAAAAATGGAAGTCAGGTCAGGTACCTCCATGCACCCAAGAATACCTTACAAAGCAGTTTGCTGAACCAGTAAGTACCCAGAGGATTTAGAGACTCTGCTCCCAGCAAACAACATATGAGAGCCTGAGAAGGCCAACTCCTGGAGAAAGACAAAAAGCCCTTCAACAAGACAGGCTCTGACGTTGAAAAAGAACATGCTTCTACTCTGACTGGGACCTCGACAGCCGCACAGCACGTGCACATGCTAGTAAAGGGCAGCCTAAGGTGCCTGCCAACTTGCCTGCCCTCCAGATACTGCCCTAAGGGCAAAAAGAATATATGGCAAAACACAGGCTGAAATAATATGTTGGATTTGTGGTTTGGGAGCTTTGGGGAAGAGTGGTATGGCTCTTTCAAAGAAAAATTGATACAACTGCATCAGTACTTCAAGATTTGTTAACTACATTATGATAAACCAGTGAATTTAAGTATTTTTGTTTTACAAAGTATAGATAGAAATACAGAGTCATGAAACCTATAACTTATCTCAGATAGTAGATTAAAGTCTAAGAAGAAAGGCTTATGGATAAAATCTAAGAGAAAACACTAGAAAATAAATGGATTATGATTCGTGTTGTTCCAATGCAAGCAAGTTCTTCTACTTAATGCTGCATTAAAACTTATTAAAAATGTTGAAATATCATCTCTATCACAGTCAAAGAAAGTGCACTTACTTTGCTTTTAATCTCACTGAGGTTCCAGCTTTTGAACCTGGGAGTACTACAAAGTCCTTGATGTTCATGATTCCCAGAGTTATCTGAGCAATCTCTTCTAAAAAGGAAAATTAAAATAATTCACAGTTAGCAACCTGTTCAAATGGGAATTTGATTGAAATTGAAACAGTAAAAAGTTATTACAAAGTAGAAGACATTAGTGTGTGGAAGGAGAAACAAAAAGCAGAAATTGCTTATGTGTATTAGCAATAAAATGCTAAATCAAATTTAAATTAAATTCAACTGGAAAAAACAACAATTTTTCATTACATTTATGATTCAAAGAGAAAGATTTAGCTGCCTGTTTCATTTAGGCATTCCCCTAAGTTTGAGGAAGCTTGGTTAGTATTAATAAAAATGCTTCTTTCTTGAACCAGACCCGCAGAAAGCAAAGAACATAGGATAATTCTCAAAAATAAAGGCTGCAAGTCACATCAAAACCATTGTGAATAGCTTTGGAACATAAGCATCAAGCAACATATGCAGATTCATATAAAGTAACACAGTAACTCATGTAGCAAAAAAACCCTTATCCTATGCTTTCAAAAATTCAGAGACAATTTTAGAGATATTTAGATACTTCACGCACAGACTTTTTTTTTTTTTTTTTTTTTTTCTCTTCCTTCCAGTGATAAAATACTTTTACAACAATCAAGATAATCTGCACAGAGTCAGCAGACTGCTGGAAGAAACATACCAATATTCAATTTCAAGCATAGTGCCAAGTCTGAGCTTCATTTGTGCTGCAAAAATGCATTTCAGAAAAGAAAAAAGAACATTATTTTTCAGAGACTTACAACTGACAGGCTGTTTGGCAACTATTTTTAAACTTTTAGTTACCAGATTCCAGATGAGAGCAGTACCCAACTGACGGATAAGCTTAGTATTTTCATCAGAAAAATAACTGAGCTCAAGAGCAAAAGCTGAGCCGTCTTGCCACACATATACTCAAAAATCACAATTAGTACATTAAAACATATCTAAATACCACCTGCATCCATGACACGTGTCAGTAACATTGCAAACTGGTTTATAACTTCTACTGTAGCAGAATCTAAAAGCAGTGACAGACACACAAATATGTGGCTGGAAAAAAATAAACACTCCAGAGGTTATCATTTCAAAGCAATTATTCACTTCAAAACCATTGATCCTTTATCATATTCTAAGATGAAACAAGACTCTCTTATCTCTGAGTAGATAAAGTTTCTTCTATTAAGAAATATGTTTGTATTAACAGAACTACAACATCTAGGCAGAGAAAGATAACACTCTGGTTTTCATTCAACCTGAAGACTGACATAAATGACAAAGGCCAACTTACCAAGCTCAAAGAGGAAAAAAATATTTATACTTTTTTTTTTTTAATTAATATGAGTTAAAACTTCAGTATGATGCCTTATGAGCAAACATTTAAAGTAGTTTTAAGCATTAGTTTTAGAAAGCTGTGTAAACTAGATAAAACCATGCATAAAGTAGAAGAATGTAACACTGGGGAAAAAAATCCTTTATTAGCACTTGAATTCAATTTTGGTTTTAAACTAAGCCTCCTATACAAATTAAATTTACAGACTGAATCGAATGAATATATTTAAGTCACTAAAGTTTGTTTTTCCTGTTAAATAGAAGATGAAGTGCATATTTTTCCCCATTCTCACACAGGCATGTTTCAATTTCATAACTGTTATGTTATGAAACAGAGCATTTAATCAATACAGGATTTTATTCAAAATTTGTTATAACTTCATTAAATGCAATCAGGAAAGTTCATTCGCAATTAGGCTGTTTATCAAGCCATACACTATCAGCCATGTTCTTATATTAGAAAGACAAAGAGATCATCATCTCTTTAAAGTAACTAGTAAATCACGAAGTACGAGTAAATCATACTACTTTTATTATTTTCCTTTATGAATGCCACTGTCAAATTACTCATTATTGTATGCAGTCAGATCTTTTTATCCCCACTCAATTATGCAAGGCAAAAACAATTCTTAATGCAATGGGACCATTTTCAAAGGTAATTTACACATAGTTTCCAAATTACTTACTTTAGGAAGCCAGTTTTAGACAAGACAACTGCAGGCTTCCATCAGACTGCTTGGCACTTGGTGAGAAACCTTGTTATTTAAATAGGTAACAGGTGATTAAAAGTGTGAATTGTCCTGAGAAAACACATGACTACATTTATTAAGAGCCAAATACTGAAGTCAATTGTAGTTTACTTCCAATTACAGTAATTTAACTAAAGCAGACTAAGTTTCTACAGCTTCCTCTCATCAGTAAACCCGTAAAATCCAAAGGGAAACAGCAACATATGTATTAAGTTGCATTCAATCCTCATAGCCATGAATGCAGATTTTATGCTAGACAGAGTCCCCAGCCACTCAGTATTACTTCAAACCAAATTTACTTTGAAGAACTCTTAAGGTAATTAGGAAAGAATGTGCCCAGCACTGCTCCTCAAATCAGCCTTTGGTTGTTAATTATTATAACTGTATCAAGTAAGACTCCTGGTTCTCCCATAATGCTTTTTTTTCCAGTAGTTTTTGTTTTTTTAAGTTAAAAAAATTAAAAACTTGCTTTCTTAAAAAGTAAAATTTGACACAGGTGGTGTCACTGATATTACAGCACACGGAATACGAGCTCGTCTTGAGAGACTAAGATCACACTGCTCTACCTGACTGTTGGATTTATTAGCTAATCAGAAGTTATCGCATTCGCTGCTTGACCCAGCAAAACATACACAACTAAAACATATTACCATCAGTTGTGTGCACTGATAGTTTAACCAAACCCTATGATTTCGGCTGCATTTCAGGAAGTATCTTCAAACACTGAGAATACTACCAGAACGGCCTCTTTCCGTGCAGCCTACTCAAAAATCCCAAGAAAATAAAAAAGGTCACCAACAGGCTGCACAAGATGGATTAGCGCTGACATT
This sequence comes from Nothocercus julius, assembly GCA_013398735.1. NCBI lineage: Eukaryota > Metazoa > Chordata > Aves > Tinamiformes > Tinamidae > Nothocercus > Nothocercus julius. Next base: position 3,762,813 of record VZSV01000051.1, read on the forward strand.
AGGTGGCTAGAGGATCCACCTGCAAACCGTGCAGAAATGAGCGAGCGCTGAAAGGAGCACTAGGGAACCGTCCCGCATAGAAGGAACCAAGTCGGTACCTGCCCCACCAAACTCGAGCCCCAGCTAAGCCAGGTCACAGACTCCAGGTACACCACAACACAGCGCTGCAAAGGCACAAGGAAAGACAACTGATGTATTAAAACGAGAAAAAATATCTGTGTAGGGCATGCTTT
>VZSV01000051.1:3773148-3797034 GCA_013398735.1 Nothocercus julius
GGAGAGGAGAGGAGAGGAGAGGAGAGGAGTCGAGTCTCTGGTGTATATTTTGCTATATTTAGCAGATGTAAAATCATTACTGAAAAAGCACACTTTCTGATGTTAAGTTATGCTGTGTTACTGGTTGAATGTACAAATACTACTATTTCCTTGGGTTTATGTGCTTTGTGTTGAGCATCTTGCTGCATCTTTCATAAAAGAATTTGTCTACCAGTAAGACCCTGCATGCAAAAATATCAGTCCTCCGTTCCTCAGGCTATTACCACTCATTCAGAAGGGATAAGCAGCGTGTGTTCTTAGGGGAACTTTGCCTCATTTTTCTTTTCCTTTTCTCATGACTAACCAAAATTACTGTCTCACAATAGCAAGTCTAGAGATGTTCTTTATAAAGAAAGAAAAAAAAGAGAGCAGAGCCAATTAAAAAACACCCACCTGGCAGACCATATATCATTTATCTGAACATCTCCCAGTCTCTGTGATATTACAATAAAATGTGCAAATCCTGTTTCTGTTGGTTGCTGTTATTGCTCTCCATAAAGCCCAATGCTCAACATAACGAAGTGGCCAGTCTGGAGTCTCACAGAGCACAATGTTTTGCCAAAATGAGAAAATATCCTGAACTCATTACAGTGTTTTTTTCTTAATTATTTATAGCTAGTGTTTCCCCATTGCTAAAAGCAAAAATTAAGCTGAGCTAGGGACTGAACAGGACACAGTGTTTCTTTAGGCTGCTTGAAAGAATTAGCTTTGATATACAATTTCATCATTAGTTTAGATGATTTTGGTGTGTGTCCCATATTTGTGTCTTCTTTTACTTATTACTTGTTGGCAACTCTGGTAACTTGAGCTACCAGTCACAAATGGGCTCAGAAAAAAACTATTTTGGAAAAGTTTCCCATTATTATGGACTTTTTGTTTTGCCTTAGGAGCCAATTCCTTTGTGGTCTGACCTTTCTGTGACTTCCTGCTGTTGCCAACAGCAATTTCAATTTGCCTCTGGTGTTAAACAGAATTCAGAACACTGTACTTTTTCCTATTGAAAATCTCTCTTAAAAAAAAAAAAAAGAAATGCAGTGTTTATGAAAAGCGCCAGAATGACTTCTCTTGAAATTGAACACTTCTGTATAAATGGATGAAGAGTAATAACTGCAGAAGAGACTTTTTCTTCTTAACCAGTTTATAGGCCAGAAAATCCCCTCCTGTGTACTAAAGTACTAAAGAGAAATGTCTCTGGGGGAAGGACTCCAGGGAACTGTCTCCCCATCAAATTCTCAGACTACAAAAGAAGATGTGGGAACCTGCCTGGAACCTCATGGGGTCCCAGAGACCACACATAAAGCTCAGCAGATAAGTGCAGATTCAAAATTATCCACATAGAAACATTATTCTGAGCAGCCACTGGCGCAGGCCAATCTTGTGTAGCGCTTAGTGTACAGCTGTTTAGAAAAATAATCTGATAATAATCTGATGGTAATAATAATCTTATCAGAAAGTACTAATTTTTCTCAAATCAGCAGGTTTGGCAAAGTGCTGCTGGAATCAAAATGCCGTGCAGAGAGATGGGGATCCTCGGTCTTTCCCCAGGACCGTGTTTGCCCAGGCCTGGAAACTTCCCAGACCCGTGACTATCAGTTGTTTCCTCAGGGATCTGATAATTTCTTTTTCAAAGACCGTTTCACAAGTGCTGGGAAAGGACCAGATATTTTTCATCCACCTGTTTAAGTTTTAAAGGAAAAAAAAGTAAAGAACTAACAACACATTTTTAAGACCGCTTCCCTTTCATTAGAAAGGAATTTTCTGCAATCTCAGACAGCTCAAGTTCATCCACACACAAACTCCTTCGTCCTTTCTCGTGTGGATAAGCTGTCTTGAATAGCAAAGACATATGGAGTCTGGAAACTGCATGCTGGATTCTTTTCTTCCTCATATCAGAATATTTAGCATTCCCATCCCCATGCAATTAAGGGTTATAACAAGGGTCTGTATATTTTTTTCAAAATCCCGCTAAACACAATAGTTTCATTTCCCTGCTCCAGTAGGTATTGGTTTTATGCTTATGGCTTTTTCTGTAGTCCATCTAGCTAGAATAACATCTCAAATTGATGTGAAGTTGAGTGCTTCATGCTACACGTTGACGCTTTTTCAGCTTTTGTTCAGTAAAGAGCTACTACTTTAGGTACAATTATAGATATTGCATTCTTTTCATACCTCCTTGCTTTCACTACCCAGTAAGTTCACTTTTTAGAGCATGCACCTGTGTAAAAGGTTTCTGGCTCCATTTCTCTGATGCTGGTCGGCATTACAAAAGGTTAATACTCTCCTCACAAATACAGTGGCGGATAGACCAACTATAAAATCCACTTGTCATTTCCACCCTGCGCTATCCAGGCGTCTTCCCCCCTTGCACCTGTAAGAGTCAGGATGCTTCACTCCTTCAGAGTGAATACTGGCATTTAACGTTTCGGGGAAGGAGGGTATAGCAGTAAAGAAACAACCAACTTTGCCCCAGGCCTGCAAAACAACCATGCAGGACTATGTTACAGGACTTCATCCATCTGAATCTATCTATGAGGATATACCTTACCCTGTATAGTTCCCTAAATGCCTATAATTATGACAAACTCTGACAAAGACACTCTGACAAATATATTGACTGTGTAACCTTTAAAAATAACAGTGATTTCTTTTCTTTTTATAGCAGCCATTTCTAGCATCTCCAAGAATTTGTTCAAGAAATGTCTTAGTTTTGACATTTTAATTCCAGCACAGACAGTAGAAATGAAGGGATTTCCCTTTTCATTAAAGGTATATTGTTAAAATTTGTAGATTGAAAGGATGTGGAGAAATTCCTGTTTCCCCCCTGCATTCTCATTTGCTGAGTGCCATCATATGGTGCTCTAATAAAGTGACAAAATTGTGCCTTAGGGTACTGTACAAGCAAAGCATGGTTACTATACCTCAGTTCAGCAGTGCCAAGCACTTTTATTAGTATATTAATAAGCAGCAGACAGTAGTACTAAGGGATTTGAATTATCCCGAGATAAAGAGCAAGAAAAGCTGAGCTGAGGAATTAGCTTTCTTTCTGATAAATATTCCAATAAAGAATGTTTTAATATTTAATTTTATTCAGAAAAGAGTCAAAAATCTTAGCAGGAGCACTATGGAAAAAGGAGGAGAGGCTGAAGATCAGTTAAATCTGATTCACTAAAGAAAATAATCTAATAGACTTCTGCTAAATCCTTGAAGATTCTGTAATGTGTTCTTTTTTTAAGAATAAGTCACTTCCCCACTGAATGAAAAAAATAACTTTTCTTTTTGCCTTTTTTTAATCAACCACCCAAGACCCATTTTTGGGTCATGAAAAATGGGCTGCGTTTCTCCATTATAAGTTGGAAATAAAGTCAGCAGTCAAGATCTGCTGCCACAGGTCACTGTCCCAACTCTTTTGATGTTTAGTACATTGTGAAGCAGAGAACAGTGGCACACACCAGTAAAAGGCTCTGTAAAATCCCAAGTTAAATACAACCGAACAGTTAGAAGGGAAAAAATCCATTTGGGTCTTTATATGGCTGCTCCATAGCGTGTATTTTCTTAGCACCAATAATCATGGATAGTAACTTGCTTGAGATAGCAGGTGATTTTAACTTCTTCAACTCAAGAAATAGCATCTCATTTTAAAACTTATCCAAAGGGCATATTGTAACTATATTCTGTTTTAACTCTAGTTATTACCTTCCCTGCAGGCTTTTGGCAAACTGAAAGTTTAAAATGGCCCATTTAAGCAATGATGTATGTGCTGAAGAACAGTGGTTTACAACGGAAAATGGGCTGGTTAGGAATTAAGATTCGATTCTGGCAAACTCCATCACTAAAATAAAATCAAGTTATCTCCAATTTCTTTTTTTTGCGTCCTTATTAGACACAGTAAATCACTTTTTTTCTGCATTAGACTGGTGTTCATGAGCGGCCCAAGGACCAAAACACTTGAGCAGAAATTAACTTAAAGGCGAAATTAACATTTCCAGAATGTAATACAAAAGCAGTGCCAAGCGTCAGGGCGCAGCAGCCCCAGGTTTTCTGGTTGTGGGGCCTGGGTGCTGCTCCCAGGGGATATGGAGAGCGCAAGTGAACGAGGTTCTCACCTTGCGCAGAACTGGGTTTCTTGTCTGCACTGAGATGGATGGCAGGGAGTTCAGGAGGAACTGGGTCTTCTTGACACCCTATCCTTGATGCCATTAAGAATTTCTGTATTTTAAGCTCTCAATTCTTCCATAGTGAAAAACAACAAAAATAATGGAGAAAAAGTATGATACTAAGAACACATTTCCTAACTGGAGACTTATTTTGACCTCTTCCTCCTGAGGTGCAGCAAGCAGTCTTGTAGCGGCTAATCTATAATTCATTTTTCTGCTTCTTCTATAGCTGTATCTTCTACAGAAGTGTGAAGACTAAGCTGAGCTCTTCCCATTTCACGGCAGTTCCAAATTCTGATAGCTTTCATATTGTCAGAAAAAAATGGCTCAAATGCAAAACAGTTGTCTTGAAACTGGTAAATGATCAAGGCACTAGCTAATATTTCATATACATGGAGCGCCTTGCTCATATAAATACCAGATCTCATATTGTGCTGAAAATGCATCATTGATATCTCTGTTGTATAGAATTCTCTTTCTTAGTAATGCCGCCTTATGTAGAGTTTCTCTTCTGAACCTGTTTCACTCTCCTGTGAAGCAGGGGGAGTTCACCAGAACAAGCCTGAGGACCAAATTCTTCCCTCAGACCAGTTTTTTATTGTTATTATTTTGCTCAGAGAAGAAGCAAGAGATGTGACCAAAATTGCATTCATTTGCTATGAGCCAATCATAATGAGATCTTTTAAACAATATTTAAAACAAGTATAATAGAGAGTCTTTCTACGGAATTCTGTCACAATCATATTAAAAAACTTTTTGTTATATGTTTGTCCCAAAGAGTGAGCAAAAATACACAGGAAAACCAATTTGTATTCAAGAACATGTGATACACAGCAGGACATATCCTGTTGGAGAAGTATATTATTATTTCTGTGTTAGGAAACTGAGCCATCCTTCAGCTTAATAATTCTTAAAGAAGAATTCCCTGCATGGAGTCATATTTTGGGACTGCAGTGGCATTCAGGTCTGTCTTCAGAAGTCACTTGCAAGGACTTTCTAGTTGGTATGGAGTGACAACTCCCAATATCACAGCTCTTGCAGCTTTATAAAGTGTTATTCTATATTATAAAATATCATTCTGTGTAACAGTAGTAAGAATTCCTTGTAATAGCTGAGAATCTAGAGATTACTGATATTTCAGAGCACCTCAGTAGCTTTCCTATCCTTTACAGACGAGCTGCTAATATGAGCAACAGGGTTTAGTGAAAAAAGCACTAACTTCCAATTCCTTTGAGCAAAGTCTTGAATCTGTCATGGATCACAAACTAATTGTAAAACAAACATTTAGGTCATAGGGGAACAGAGGGGATAACTGGCAAAAAATGATTCTGTGAAAGCTGTGGAGAATTTACCATCTGCTTTGTTTTCTATCCAGGTACTTCTGGGCTCTGAACAAGCGTTTGTGTCTTGGAAATTCACCAGTTTTATAGCTGTCTGAAAAAAACATTCCTCGTTGCTATGGCAATACCATTCTTTCACAATGAATCCTTCTTGAAGGTAGAGGACACCGGCAAGATTAAATGTAAATTTTTTTTTTTTTTTTTATAACGTGACAGAGAAAAGTGACTGGAATGGGGAGAATTCCTCACACTCCAAATGCGCATGTTAATGCTAGCACCTTTAATTTGAAGAACGTAAAGCAGATGGGTAATAGCACATACCCCAAATGCGCTCCATAATCCCCTGAAGCCTACAGTGGGATACGGCTAGGGCCACTTTGCAAATCACAGCGATGTTCCCAACACTTCCTTTATGCCAGGAGTTTTGTTGTAACGAGACAGAAAGTGGAGAGTCTGCAGTAGCAAAGCCCCCTGCCAGAGCCGCTTAATGCAGCCACTGGAAAGGTGGCGGGTAGGGAAATGAGATGTCCCTGAAAACCAGCAACGTCCTTGTCCGTCACACAAAGAGGATGTCCTGTCGCTTTGTGGCAACCGCAGCAGGTGGAAGCTTCCTGCAGCTACAGGCAACGTAATGAAGCCGGGAGATTGCATGCAAGGAATAAGAGAGCAAATGCTGCTGGTTGTGCTTGCAGTCTGTGCCTCCGCACTCCTCCTCCTCCAGCCAGCTGATCTTCCAAAAGAGCAGCACTGCAGAAAGACAGATGTGCTGATGCTTCCCACCCCGTTCTCCCCTCAGAGCCCTCCCGTAAATACGACCTGACAGCTGCTGAAGCCACTCTCTACCTGTCCATAGAGAGCGGAAATAAAGTGAAGCCACCCTTTCAATACTAAGACCTAGTCTGTCCTTTTGCAACCGCACGTGAGAAATGATTTCCAGTCACATCCACCCCTCCCCTAGGACGCACTTTATCCACAAACAGGCTTGGGGACTCTTCACAAATTTAAAAACTGCTCAGTGTAAGTGTAGCGAAGTCTGTCTCTTAGCTATGAGTTTCTTCAAAGGATAATATGGAATAAACCTCACTTCAAAAGCAAAACATGAAACAAAGTAATTTAAAGATAATGTGCCAGCAAGATCCTTGGTTCTCTCATAAAGTGATGCCAAGAGCCGAAAATATTGCCTGGCTTTGATTTTGGGTAGCATGGAAGAGATAGAGGTGAATTTTGAAGTCACTTACATGCTCTGACAGTCATTATTGTCATTAAAAGCTCTGCCAGAGTGGATAATAAAAGCTCTTCGTAGAGAGCAGTTGCATTTTGAAATCCGCAGCTTATCGATTACATATTTGATTTAAATTTTTATTTTTTTTAATCCTGAATCAAATGCATTTCTGGAGCATCTCTATTGATGTCACTAGCATTACGATTAAACTGCTTTATGCCAGTGTATCAGTAGTTATTACAGCCTCTTCCAGGCTCATCTTATGTTCCAGGCTCATTTTATTCTATCCCTCTCACGTTGTCAATTCTGCAGCCACGAGGGTTATGAAACTCAGCTAGTGTGTGGCCACCCTGTCACTGCTCTGCCCGTGCCACGCGGCAGCAATAGGCACCTTTCTGACAGTGACTGGGTGCATGACACTTGGCAGCAGTTAGAGAGAAGGTGTTTAATGCAGCTTGTACTTTTAAATATTTTAATGTTCAAGGGGACAGACTGTAATAGCCAGTAATCATCTGCTTGAATGGGTAGACCCACGTCAGAGGACTTGGAGTACGCAATAAAAGCCAAGCTTTCCCTGGGTTAGTTTATGTTGTTGCGAGTCTATAGAAGGAGCCATAATAGGCAACAACGTGTTCCAAAGCAACATTACATATGCCTCAGACATTTTATTTTAAGTGCAAATCAGTGACTGTACTTGTAAAAATTGTATTAGAACAATAAATAATTAAAATAGACTTATTGCATTTTGGAGAATTGGGCTTCAGATGGTCCTGCTTTTAAAAATGTGAATGCACCTTTTTCATAGAGGTTGCACACATTTAAAAAGCATTAGCAATCAAAAGTGTATTTTTTACATGCAAAATTGAATTTGGGCCCTTTTGGGGACAACTTCCAGTGTCTTTCTTGTCCAGCCTTTTAAAAGGAGACAGATTAAAATATGCATTACGGAAGGCTGACCAAAGTGGCCCTGGGCGTCAGCACGCAGCTGTGCACACATGGCAGCAGTACCTCCAGGTCCTCAGGTTGAGAAGCTCCTGGGGAGCTACAACTCCTTGCACTGAATCAACACTTGTATATGTAAAGTGGTAAATAAAGGGCATACAAACCCAAAGGTGGGATGTGGTGGAAGCTGGAAGAGACCAGAGCTGTTCTCACTTAAATGGAGCACAGTGGTTACAGCCTGGGGTCTGCAGACATCGTCGGTCAGGTCGCACCACCTGCAGAGCTTCAGCTCGCTGCCCTGCCTGCTCTGTGCGGAGCTGGCTGGTGCCTGCAAAGCACCACACACCTTCCTACAGCCTAGCACAAAACCCCGATCCAGGGATTTGATTTTGCCTGTATTGAAGTCAGTGCCAAAACTTTGACCTCCGAACTGAGGATCAGGCTTGTCTCGGAATTCTGGAATCTAGAACGGTTGGGGCTGGAAGGGACCCCCAGCGACGATCTAGCCCAACCGCTCCTGCTCACACAGGGTCACCGAGAGCACGTTGCCCAGGACTGTGCCCAGACGGCTTGTGAATATCCCCGAGGATGGGCACTCCACGACCTCTCTGCGCAACCTGTTCCCGTGCTCGGAGACCCTCACGGCAAAGGTTAAAGATGATAGTCTTGAGAGGCGTTAACCTGTCCAGGTTCACGGTAAGGGAGGCCCTACCTGTGTTACGTGGCACAGATAACAGCAGACCGAGAGATACAGCCCGTCTTGGCCCTTCCAAAGCTTGCTTGAAGTGCTTGCCCCTTCCAAGTACTACACTTGTCTGAGACAATTAGATAACACAATACTGTCTTCTTTATGGCAGTTTTACTGCTTAGTGTGTTTAGCTCATACATAAAATGTGTGTCCAGAGAAAAGCAACTTTAGAGGGTGTTATCTCTGATCTCTAACAAGACTTTGTGTGTATCAGCTCCTAAAATAAGCCTCTGTACCTCAATGGATGCTACAGATTTAGCCTCACAATCAATTGTGTGTACAAAAATCCATATAAATGAAAGACAAAAGTCATATTTTTTGGCTTTCTTACAAGTGTCTTCTGGCTTAAGAAATCATCTTCCTTCCAATGCTCCACTCTCTAACACAGGCAAAACTGTTTTAAAACTTCCTTCCCTTCTGAGAATCAAGGTCAGGGATAGACCCGTTTCCCTGAGTTGAGCAACAAATACTCAGTACACAAATGTTGTTTCAGTCTTTTATGTGCACAAGAACACCAAGCCTGTATTCTATTGCAAATAGTAATTGGTTCTTACTGCAAATATCAGCCTGGATTTTCAATTACATAGGGTGCCCCTCCAGAATTTTTAAGTCCAGATGACTAAAGATACTGGTACAATTCTTAACTGACATTTGAGGAATAAGAATTTCTTTTGATTGGAAGTTGGAAGCCCAAGTAAAACTTCCCTTTAGAAATGCTAGCTTCAGATAACTGCCCCTTTGAAGGACACCTCAAAAGGATCACAAACACCCACACATCCTTTCTGTCCATTTAAAGAACTGCCACAGCATATTTATTTTCTTTTATGGGAATCCTGTTTTTTCACTGGACCAGCACAAACCAAGAATAGGATGTCTGTAATGCATTAATGTATAACCTGGAATCACATTAGGGAACTGAAGGCCGGGATTTTAAAAGCATCTCGCTTCAGCTCTTCCGAGAAGCTGGTACCAAACCCTCAATTCTGTTTATCCCCTGTACTCTCCTAAAGGTATAATCTGTAAAGGAATAAAACCAATAGGACTCTTCTCCTTTACTGTAATGGCTTTGGAGCAATGCCCTGACATCTCAAGTTACAGAGATAAATACATATTTAATTCAGTCCAGTTTTCCAAAACATCTTTTGTTGAGATCAATAGCAAATTTACTGGTCTTCAGGGAATACAAGGATTAGGAGTACTTTCTGCTTTGCTGTACTGCTGAAATTTAAGTAGAAGTAACGAGGATTTAGGCAATGATAATACTACCCCCAATTTAAATTATTTAGCTTTTTGTGTTAATAGCTGTCACTAATACATTAGCTGTCTCATGTGAATAACCAACTCTAATACATAAACTGTTCCCAAAAGCCATTTAAAGGATTAGCATGTATGGTTACCTGGAAAACAATATCCCAGCTGTCGAGCTGTTCGGGGCTATATTAATTTTAAAAATAGGTGGGTTTGCCTTGAAAAAATGGACACTAAGGCCACAACTAATCTTATTATGAAAAACAGTGTGATTAAGGTACCCGAACCTTCAAGGGGTGGCCACCAACTTCTTTACAAAAGGCTGCCTTTCCCAAGGTAGCTGCCTCGTTTTCTGTAAGAAATTCATGGCAGAAACAACGTTTGCGTTTAATGGGATGACAAGATTCCTTGAGAAGGTGATCACAGCTCTGTTTTAACACAGAAGGGTATTTATCCCATTTGTTTATCCAAACGCATCTTTGTTTCCCTAATCTGCCTTTAGTTACGCAGTTGGACATGACCAAAACAGCCTAAGAGCAATCCAGTCTAAAACAGAGAATCATTTTAACACTAAAAGCACTGAAAATGCAGGCTAGAAGGGCTAGAAAGCTCTTACTCTCCATGAGTTTGGGACAAGGCTATTGTGGCTTGCTTGAATCATCCCAACTGCATTTGAACTCGGTGACCTGTTTCCCAGTCTATGCTAGATGGGTGCTGTACATGTGCCAAAAATTGTCAACAAACATTCATCGTCCCTCTTTATATTCGTATCAATTCGGGCCTGCCTGAGCTCGAAAGGGAGAGAATGGCACAAGGTTTTACAAACTGGTGAGACTGAGCAAAACAGCTTCTGTGTTGGTAGAGGAGACGCTAGTTTGAAGTCCAGTGGACTGATCTTTTAGGATCAGAAGCAGGTGTTGCACGTCTTGCTGGGAAGGCAGGAATCTTCCTCGTCTGAGACTATAAAGATTTCGCTTCAAGCCATGGGGTCTGAGAAACAATGAAACCTAAAAGCCGGCGTTGGAACAGCAGAACTGCCGCCCATTTGCACCTCTGACCTGCACGAGTTTGATCTGGGGTAGACGTGCAGCAACCGCTTCCCACTTCTGAGAAGCAAGGAAGAGCATCGCTACAGCAGACCAATTTTTAAAAATTGGCCTCTGCTTGAAAGTCTTCAAGTTTGAAATTAAGTTTTACTGATAGGAAAAAGAAGATATTTTGTATAGCTGTCAGGCAGTCAAAAGGGAGAGCACCTCTGCTCCCACTGTGTTTGCAGCCCCTTTGTATGGTCAGTCCTGTGCCTTTCCCTTCACACCCTTTAAGGGTACAGCGGTTACCCAAAGCCTGCCTAGCTTCCTCCTCCTACTCCACTTTGAATTCCCGTTCGAACTTTACCTTGCAAGATCCACCGCCTTATTCAGATTGCTTCTGACATCTCTTTTCCACTTAATTATCTAATCTCAATTCAGAGTTTCTTAAAGCAAGGATAATTATTCTGTCTTGGAAAGTATCGAATACCTAGTAGGTGTGTAATTGAGGTCCTAAAACCATAAGGACAACATAAAAGAACTCTAAAAAATAAAATAAAATAAAATAAAATAAAATAAAATAAAATAAAATAAAATAAAATAAAATAAAATAAAATAAAATATAGCTCTGGCATAAAATGCTGCAATTTTTTATCTTCCAGTCTTTAGCTTAATACGTAACTCACCTCAGCTTCGTATATTTCATGAAATTGTCCACTGGTTTTTATAGTTGTGCCACTGAGGTGATAAAACAGCTCTGAATTAATGAAAGGCATCTTTGATATAACCTATTACAGTGTGACTGTGTTCTTAAAAGAGATGAGTTTATTCATTTTGAAGTTTTGATATGATCGTGGAAAAAAAAAAAGAAAAAAAAGGATTTAAAAGGATTTGACTTTGTAAACAAGTAGGCACTTGAGATTTATTCTTTAAAAACACATAGAAACCCTGAAGAGACCTACTGAATCCACTGAAACTAATGTGTTAAAACCTCACAGGATTCAGCTTGAAAAAAATCACACAAGCAAATTATTCAACAATTTTGCATGTTGACTTCAACTTGAGAACGAGCCAAAATACTAAAATTCCCTTAATAAGATATGTAAATTAGTTTGAATATAGTCCATTTTCTAGTGAAAATAGTTTTCATGCAGAAATGATACCTGCTTTGTAGTAGAATAGCTCTGAGGTTTAAGTGTTTCTAAAAAAGTTGCTAGAAACCTTGGATAGAGTTGCTTTTAAATGAGCAGGACAAACTTTCAGTTATACGCTGCAAAGAACAGTATTTCCTGAGCAAAAGCTGCATCTGAGCTAGTTGCTTTCTTCCTACAGTCTGACCTGGCATCTTAGGGAACAGCAAAGCTCCCAAAGGAAGAAGAATTAGAACCTGAATTTTTAGGAAAGTGTATCTTAAAACATTTCCTTAAGCACTTGGATAGTCAATCACCTCCCTAAATTCCATCCAGCGCAGGTTTTAATCTAGAAAACTTCAGAAATTAGGTTGTCTACAGACTTGCAGTTCAGATTCTGAAAAGAGGGCAACAGTCTCAGAATATTGGTGTTTCCTTTGCCAGGAGAAACAAGAAATCATTTTCTAATCCAAAGGAAAAAAGGAGCCAGGATTACCATGACTAATGTTTAGAGCCCATCAAATACAATCAAGCATCAGTCGCTTTGCCATTTGCATGCACTTGATGCACTTGTGCAAGGAATGTTTGGTAGAAGCATGAGATGAAATTTGGGGTCAACACACGTTTAATCTGAATTAATGAGTATCAAGCCATGAGGGAAGCACATGCTTAGTAAGAAAATTTCTATAAATTTCAGATTTTTCTCTGGCTTCAAGCTTATATATTTCTCTTCTTATAGAAAATCTCACATTTGGGAGGGGGTGAACAGCTGACAAATAACTTGATGGGACTCAAAGTCCTTGGTGTAAATCAAATCTGGATTTGGCTTCCCTCAGTTTTACTAGAAATGCTTTATAAAAAGTTATATCACATTTTCAGTCTATGGCATCCTTTGCACACGCCTTTGTACAAATACTCCTAAGAAAAGAGGGATTTCTTTCAGCTTTGCTGCTGCTGCTTTCTTCCTCTGCTGCCTGCACTGCACTTTTGCTCACCGAGTTGTCTTGCTTTTAGTTCATGGCTGAGAATTTCTTTGCGGAAGAAGCTCTTCTCATCAAACAGAGCTTTCGGGGCTACAAAACAGTGAATTCCGCATCAAAATCAGTTACGCATTTAGCAAGATTCACTGTTAGAAATCAGGCTGTTGGAAGAGGGAAAAATAAAGAGGCTGACCTCAAGCATGCAATTCACAGAGAACAACCCTGATTTTTCTGCTTCCATCTCTGAGACAGAGCAATTTTTGGTAATTTTCTCCTTATCTCTCTCAATTAGGGCAGGGAGACTTAGTCATTCAGGAGGATTGTCCCGTCCCTATCTCTGTCTCAGAGCCTTTGAGTCCATTGAAGAAGTTTAAGAAGGAAGAGTTAAGATCTCCGCGATGACTTAATTCCCATGAAATAGGAGAATGGGTGCAGCAGGTGATGAAGAGCTGCGCGGGCAGGTGAACCCCGCGCCTGGGAGGGAGCAGGGGGTGGCAGCCCTCGAAAGGTGCCCCAGCTCCTGGAGCACGTTCAGGCAGAGCTGTCTCCTAGGTAGGCACTGAAGACAAACCCAGGCTATCTCGAGAGAGACATCTCTGGAAAATTAGGTCTCTCTAGTACTGATATATCTGTTTGTTACATTTGATTTCCTTCCTACTTAAAGAGACCTGAAATGATCCCCAAATGGAGAGTACACACTGCCCTTACCCACACCAGCGCAGGGGCAAGCAGAACTGCTGATTTTTTCACAGATGTATAAACTCCCTGCTCTGCTGAGAAAGGCACCAGACTGGCTTTTTCTTTTTCTTTTTTTTCCAATTTGTTTTGCCTTCTTTACTGCCGTTAAGGACTCATAAAAAATTCAGATTATCTTCTAGTGAAACGAGATTATTAAACCATCAGCGACGGCCTGCATGACTGAGCAGGTTCACCCAGCACCACGTATTTACATACCCACGCAGGCTGATCCGCAGAGACTGCTATAGCCCTGCATTAAGGACAAGAATTTTCTTAACATGCATATGTCTCTGCTGCTGAAAGCAGTCAGTACAGGCTCATAACTGAGAATTAAACAACATTCGCTGAGCTGTTACTGTGACACCTGAGAGCATCTCAGTTTAGCAGAGGCTGGAGGAGAGCTCTGCTGTTCTTCAAGAGACCTGAGGACATAAAACACTGAGACACAGCAATTGATGACCATAATAGGGCTCTGCCCACGATAAATTCACAGACACAAATTCAAGTAATATGGCAAAGAGAATATACAAGCTGTTTTCTCCATAGAGTGTTTATCAAAAAAGCAAATCCTCATAAGAAATGCAGATTACTAATAGCTGTGGTTAGTATGTTTGATAAGTTGGTGATACTTGCATACAAGAAAACTTGAATGAAGCATAATTGCTATTAAAGTTGTCCTGGCCACACTGATTTTGCGGCTTTCCCCTTCACCCAATATTATTTAGAACAACTCACAGAAATGCAGAAATGTAACCCTCTTCTCTTGGCCAGTATGAAATTGGGATAGTTAAAGCTCCGTTAGCAGGAGAGGTCAGGAATGCTGGAATTACCTGTATCATAATCACAGGATATCATAACCCCCTGGCCTTTTACAGGGAAACCAAAGAGAGCTTGGGAGGGAGGGAAAAGCAGGGCTGACTGATAAAATCCTTAGCAAGAAATGCCTTGGTCAGATCACAACAGACCTCTGATTAAAAAGAGAAAGAGCTTATGCAACAATTAACAGATCCTCAAAGAATCTAATTTAAAACTTGCAGAGTTGGCCTTGCTGAATCAGCTGCAAATTGTCTAACACAATTAGGCTCTTTCACCTCATTTCTTCCCATGAATTTAGCTATTGAGCTTTGCTATCCATCTCACTGCAGGCTGATGGTATCTCAGAAGAACACAGGATGCTGACCTTTGAAAAGCTGCTGCTTGTAGATAACCATCCTCAATTGAATGTGATAATGTACATGGTTATTAATTCTGTACCTCATGCACACGGCATAATCAGATTGTTAGCTGTAATGTTTTGATAGCAGGCTTTCCAAAGAATAGGGGAAAACTGTAAAATAACTTGCAAATCATCAGAAGAAGTCCCATCAAGGATGTAGATACAGTAAATGAATGCACAAATCAGCTTCTTTTATGAATCGGATTAAGCAGTTATAGAAATTTTGCCTAGGGCCAGTTTTACTTGAATACTAAATGGGACTGAACCAGAAAGACACCCAGATAGCAAATACCTATTTTAAGTACACTCTGATATTAGTGACATTTTACTGGGGCTCTGTTTTGGTGTTCGGTAGGACCGTGTAAGGGCACGTAGAGTGGAAGTCATTGATCTTTTCCCATCTTCCTTTATATTACCACGTTTACTTTCAAAACATGTCCCACTTTGTTCTGTTTCATGGCCACTTTCCTTTTAATGAGCAATTAAGCCATTACCAGACACTTAGACATTTTAACGTTGGTCAAGGAAATGAGGTTGCTGGGCTTTGACTATAACTGAGGACAGAATTATTCTTCATGGTTGCTGAGACAGCCTCTTGCCCAGGTAGAGTGGAATGAAGGTTATAAATTTTTCCCAAATGAACCGAGGGAAAGTCTCCCATCTTATTAACCACCCGACTTTGGCAGAAATCAGCTGGTGCAATTTCCAAAACTCATTTTTCTCTCATGTTCCTGGATGTAGTATTCTTTAAAAATCTGCCCACAAATTAAACTTCTTGCTTTTTTCCAATGTAAACAAATTCAGAAGTCAGTATTTCAGACTAATTCTTTCAATTAATCTGTAAAGCCCGATCCAGGGGCTGATGACAGAAATTCCCATTTCCCAATCAAACTCAGCGGTTGTGGAACATGCCCTTACAAACTAAGAAGTTGTTCAAATAGCATTATATGTCTTACTACTGACTTGAAGCCTCGGATCAGCAGCTGAGCAATAAATCTTGGAGTTCGCTATTACCTTCATCTCATTTTAGCACAGATGGTAAAAGCTAGTGACCTTTATTTTTTGCCTTTCTGTGCTGAGAGCTGGAGTAATGAGAATATAATGAAGGTCTCCTCATTTCCTGGCAGGGTAGGAAGCCTCAGATTTTTAGAGCTCCGCTCCTCCATCTCTCCCCTGAAGAATTTGTCAGGGAGTTGAGCAGAGTCAGGCTTGTTCATCTCATCGATCTCCTTAAGGGCTCCAATACTCAGCAACCAAAATGCACCTTGAAACAGCAGCTTTGCTGCAAACCCAAATGGAGCTGTGCTCCTGAGATAAGTTAACTTTTCTTATCTGCTCTTCCTAATATTGTTCCACACGGGCAGGCAATATAGGTAGAGGTGAAAAGTTTGGGGATTTGTAAACACTGATGTATAGGACAACACCATGATTATTTTTACTTATGAAAAGCAGTCAGGTCATCGCTGTCTTTTAGGGAAGGGAAATAAAACCATTTTTTTTTCATTGGAATTAAAAGCCCCAAGCGCTACTTGTTAGAGGTGGGATCCCTCTTAAGTATGAGATGGGAAATCAGCCCCTCGAAGGTAACCAGTAACGTTAACTGCTGCTCCAGATGCTGTTTCATTTGTTGCTGAAGGAAAATAAAGATTTAGACGCCATTTGAAACAATGATGTGAAGAGTCACTGCTGGGGTGGTTAGTCTGGTTCCATGTTGAAAGCAGGAATGCAGACACATAGCTGAAATAAATCCCTATCTGCCCACAAATCACACCGCTCATGTAGTCCCCAAAGATCACACATTAAATGCAAGTGTCTCTCTCAAGGTCACGCGCTTGCAGAAGGAATCTATAAGTATTGATCTGAGCAGCGGTTAACCAACTTTTGCCTGTCAGCATCTGCATTTAGACATGTTTTTTTGTCCACATTATGGCCACCTTCACTTTATTTTCCTTAGCTGTAGAACTCATCCATATTTAAAAGTGCTTCAGGGGAAAATATACATATACATATACATATACATATACAATCTCTAGTATATGCATGTATAAACAAACAAGACACTGCATGAGTCAGACCTTTATGAAAGGCTATAGAATGAACATTTTACTGCCTGCAGCTAAGTAGTAACTGTTTTTATGGCTGCACTTGTAGCCTAAATAGTACGCTTAGATACCTTTTACAACATGGCTGAAGAAAGGCATGAAACTACAACGATCGTTCAGGAGAAAGGCTCTTATTCCCTTGTTTTTGTCAGTTCTGAAAAATAGATGCCAGCCCTAGAATATTCTGTTCTTACATTGCACTTACATGTGTAGCTACTGAGATTTTTGTCAAAACAGTGGTTTAGCACTTCAGCTTCAGGTTGTGTCGTTTAATAACGTCTCTTTTGTCTCCTTTGAAGCTTTTCCTAGAAAATAAAGGACTTTTTGGTGCAAGTATAAAAAGCATAAGAACGAAATCCGAAGTGTAGACTGTGCTAATAGCGAGATAACCACAACTTTCAGAAATTGCTGCTGCTGCTGCTGCTACTTCTCCAAGATGATGACGAAGTGCTGGGACATACAAATACATCTCTAAGCTGATGCAGTTTCCAAGTGAGTAAGCCTGGGAAACAGGACCGCTCTAACAGTTTATGGTCAGGTGTAAAGCCCTTTACACCCAAGAGAAAGATTTTTCTCGATTTCAGAGGGCTTCAGATTGGGCAAATGGCCCAAGTCATGGGTGATGTGTTTCACTCATTGCCCAACTCCAAGCTAGATGTTTAGCAAGTGAGGCAAGTTCATCTTACATAATACGTCTCGAAATCATCTTTTATTAATGGTATGTTAATTATGTAAAACTTAATAACCAGCGGAGAGGTTTATACATTACCATAAACCTCTCCAAAAAGAGAAGGGGCTCAAAGAAATGCCTCGCATCACTGCAGAATTGGAAACTAGGCCATGTTGATGGGATCCCAAAGCAACTGCTACTAAAGGCAGTAGTTCTGAAGAGCCTGGCTCTGACAAAAGACAGAATCCCTCACAAGGGATTTCTACTGAAATATTTAGAAGAACACCCAAAAGTCTTTTTTTGTTGTTGTTTTGTGTGCAGAAGTGGAACAACTTAATCTGTTCCTCTTCAGGCACCTCTTTGGCTGTAAGGTGAAAGAAGGGGCTGGCACTGATACGTGTTATTCCTTACAATAGTTGGGAATAGGCACAAAATGCCAATTCCCCAGCAAAACGCAGCCCCTGCAAGCTGACTGAGCACAGACAGTTTGCTGGACAGAGCCCTGGCTCTGATTAAGATAAAGCACATGCTCTCTCACAAAATAGCTGTATAATTACAGTCATTTATTTATTTAGCAACTTGCTTGTTTCTGATCAGAATATTAAAACCTCTGGGTGTTGGATCCAGTTCAGGTCTGATTTTTAACTGTTTTATAGAGTGAAATCTGGGGAAAGGGTCCAAAAATAAAGCCTGGTTTTCTAAATAATTTCTAAAGGTTTACTCAAATGGAATGTTTTTCACCTGCTGTTTATTCTTCAAGAAATACTGTATTCCATATAAAAATAATCCTATATGCAAGTATACTGCTGATTTTACTTCATTTTGGTTAAAACTTACTCAGAGTACAAGATTAAAATTAAGATGAAATTTGTGAATGTTATTTAAAAGAAGTTTGAATTTGCAACATTTTTAAGGTTTTGTGTTAAACTTCGTGTTTGTACAATTGCATTTTACTGTGCTTGTATCGTGGATGGCTAGAAAGTTGTTGAAGTTTGAGATGCTGCTAAAGTTACTAAAGAGATAAAGATTAATACATCATTATATTGCCACCAGGAGTAAATGTCTTTTCTAAGAGCACATAGCAAACCACACATTCTTACTGGAGAAGTGAAGTCCATTCATATACTAATAAAACAATATACCTTATACTACCAAGCATACATCATGATATATCATTCCCTTTGCATGTGAAGATGCTTTCTACTCTGTATTAGGCATCTGGGAGGTGCTGGGAAGCTCCATTTGCTCTTTGCAGGAATCCACCTGGAGGATGTAGAAAGTAAAGCAGGAAAAGTTGAGAAAGCACTTGAATTTACTTAAATTTTTAATATTATGGTAGGCTAACAGATTTAAATGGTCCAGACTGGAGACAAATTGTCAATTTAAATGTTTTATTTCAACACAAAGTATGCGAGTGTTTCAATATTCTCAAAAAAAAAAAAAAAAAAAAAAGAAAAAGAAAAAAAAACCAATGTGAAGTGTTGTATTTTGGGATTTTGGAGGACAGCTTTTCATCCAAATATGACCAAATAGGCAAAAGTGTAGCACCACAGAGGAGCCGAATTTCCTCTTCTTCAAGAAAATATATATATTTTTTTTTCTGGCTACATCTGATCCTTGAAGGAAAGAATATTTGCCACTTGCTGTTCTGCCTAGAAACACTGAGCACAGCTCGAGCACTCACTTGAAGTTTGTCTTCAGATAAAATTGCCAGACTGCTCTATTTTATATTAGGATATATCTCAGTTGTTATCCTTTTCCTGCATATATCTCCTGAGAGATCCACAGAGCTACAGTATTTATGTCTACCATAGCAGTCCTTAAATGCTTTTCTGTTTATAAAAGTCGGAGTAGATATACCACAGCTACTTTGTTTATTTATTTACTTCTTTCACGGTTCTGCTCAATATCAAAATCCAAAGAGAAGAGTAGTTCAAGACATTCCTGATCAGGAGCCTCCACTAATGCAGAAAGGGATGTGACAAAAATCTCATGGAGAATTCTGACGAGAAGAGGCAGGATTCACGTGAAGCTCTGCAGGGCCGCTGGTTACTGCCGCTAGCACCAGCACCGATGGATTGATGAGGTAAATCCCCCTTCTCATCTCATGAATTTATTGATGGTGGAGGGAGAATAACAGCTTTACTTTAGCTGCCTGCTCGAACACTTACCAAAATATATAAGTGTCCCACAGACTCCCATCAGTAGCTTAGACCTGAAGTCTGAAGCTCTGGCACATCTACCCCCTTTTTAATTCCATTCTTTTGCATTTGTCCTATCAGAATAGAGAGTAAAAATGAAAACGGGATGCCTCTCCGGCGTTTGGCCTGTGTATTTTGTGTTCTCATCAGCCAGACCAAGTCTCCCAGTAGGAGCTACCACCTCATCAACAGTCACGATGACGGACCCCGCTCATGCAGGAGCGAACTCAGCCACCAGCTCTTCAGCTGTCCTAAAGTCTGGCACAGCCAGTGCCCCCCGTGAAATCAAGCTTGCTCCTCTTAAAATCCAAATGTGACCAAACATGCAGGCTCAGCAATTCAAAACTGAAGCTTTCTGCTACGCATGAGCTCCTTGTTCCAGTCATTTTTTAATATTTAATGGGACAAATTTGCAGGCAAGTTTCATCTGCATGAACTGTGTGTTGCACATTAGTTACCAGAAGCATTCAGTTCCCAAAGCAATGCAAAGTACAAAAAGTTATAGGACTAGAAGTGTTCTTTCAGGAGTTTTTAAACTGTATTTTCTATTCAGAAAGACTGTGATCCAAAATAAATGTCTGTATAAGTAGTTTTCCTTATAGGAGTGAACCTAACTGGTTACACCGAATATAAAGGCAGGAAAGAAAATATTGAAAAGCCCTTTGAACAGCAGCCATGATTTCCTAAGTCACAGCAAAAAAAAAAGGCTGCAGCTTTGCTATTTGTTTTGTACACAGAGGTAGATTCAAAGAACACCCAGTGAAGGCAACAGAAAATGCCATGAAGGCAGAAAGCAGCAGAAGATACCAGGACAAATCCAAAATCTGCCCTGATCCACATCCTCACTGAATTCAGAGAAATTTCATGGGCTGTAAAGCGGCACATATTTTGATTCTATGCACGTTGCGAGACTTTAGATTATTTAAATTCCCTGTCGGTATCACTTATCACCAATTCAGTTCACATAAAAAGGTAGAATAGATCCGTAACAGCAGTTAATGCTTTGTTGTTTGGAAAAAAAGAATCCAACATTCAGTTTAAAAAAAAGAAAAAATCTTTTTAAGAGAGAAAGAAAGCCTGTATACAGAAAATAATGTCTGAAATATTCTTTCTCTCTGGGAAGAAAAGCCTCGTAATGAAATTGTTGCAGAATGCCGGTCATTAGAGTCACCTGTAGACATCGTATGTCTCTGAGAAGACATTCTTCAAGCAGAACCATATTGCTCTTTTAGGAGCTGAGTATCTACAAGACATATTCCAAGCCATTATGTAGGAGCTTATAGCTGCAAAACGACATTTTTGTACCTATTGCATTATGAAACCCTGTCTCTTTTACTGAGGATGTTCACAGTGTTACAGTGTCATAATAATGAGATGTATTTTGCCCTCCTCCACGATGGCGAAGAGAATCATCATTTCCTGGGGATTAATCACTGAATTTCAGTAGAACCATTCATTGACTAATGATCAAACGCGACAAACGCAGCGGCAGATGGTGGCCCTAGGAGACTTCCAGTGCCTCCTTTGACGAGCACAACACACATTCACTCCCTTAATTTGCACATTCCAGCCACCACCGCAGTGAGCGGCCGACCCGAAGCAGCTGCGTGAACAGAAAGTGCTACCTAATTACGGGGCCAAGGACTCTCTTCTGGAGACTCTGCGCTGAACTGCAGGATGAGCACAAGTCACTTATTCCAAGGAGCCCAAGCAATATTAAAAATACAGTTCCTCGGCTGTCATTGTGGTTCCAGCATCAACTTCAACAGTCCTACACTGCTCTGCTCAGGATGGTATCAGCATCTCTGGCTGATGTACAGACCCCTAAAAGCTTCACAAGCTTGTTGGCCCTTGGACATCGCAGCAAATCTCATTGCAATCTCCCTCATCTAAAACATTAACTTCTTAGAAGCCATCAAGCAAATACACATCATAGCTGGCTACATACCCCACCGATCACTTATTCATTCCTTATGGCCCTCCTGGGTGTTGTATGGGCTGAAACATCTGCATTTCTTGAGATGTACAGAAGTACCTGCCTTTATTTTCCCATCACACCGACTGGGGAGCAAGGGGAGGGATCCAAAATAAGATCTGAATGGTGAAAACGGCCTGGCAGCTGCTTGCAGCATCGTGTCTTGTGCCGAGCGCGCCCCGCTGTTCCTCCTCTGGCAGGCCACATCTCAGAGCGGGTCGTGATTTCCCATTTCCAGCCAGCTCGGGGCTTAAATATTAGACTGCTAGTCTGTACAGACTGTCAAACCAGTGACACTTGCAAGTCCTGAAGAGCCCTCAGGGTAGAGATCTGCAAGACTCAGTTCCAGCAGCAGTTAGTGTTATTTATAGTCTGGAACTAAACAAAAATTAAGGGAATGCTCCTAGTCTAAGATAATGATGTAAAAAGGCTGATTTGGATCTGTGACAGTAAACAAAAGCAATAGCCTTGAGGTGATGAAGAACATGTGGAAATGAATAAATGAACAGCACCTCAAGGCTGCCTTTGTCACTCTGACAGGCCAAAATTGTAAATAATCTTCCTAAGACTATGCTCAACAGAAATGAATTTACTGGCACAAGGGATGCTATATGCACAGGAAAATACAGTATTTCATTTCTTACAACAGTATTACTTGGATAAGTCACTTTCTCATCTGATTTGGATTGCAGAAAATTTGGCAGATTGAAGTTGAAGGTGGGTTGTATAAAAAAAAAAAATCTTAACAGTGTGAAAATATATACAATCCTACATAAATTTTACTTTAAAAAGGCTAACAGAGTGTGCGTTCTTACAAGGATGCAACAGTGGGCACTGCACAAAACCAGAGGAAAGTCTTTCTTTTTCTTTCTTTTTTTCTGGTTTGTTTTTAATAGGTTATTTATAGAGGTTCTCTACAAAAAGAAACAAACAAATAAAAATTTGGAAAATTTTAAGCTTTATAAAAAATGAGCAACTGAAAGCTTCCTGATTCCTTTGAAGAGATTAAATTCTCCAAGCAGAGGAAAACCAAGCAATGGCAGTATTATGCCTTCGATTTGGCCCAGGAAGCCGTGGTACCTGGAGGGCTCTGGCTTTGGTCGGGCATTCCTGGCTCAGCTCCGGCCATCAGCAACAGGACTGAAAGAAGAAAGAGCCTCCAGCTTCACTCTGCTTCGCAAACAGCAGCTAATTATGGACTTCAGTGAGCAATAAGCAGCTTCTAGTTGTGCAGGAGCAAGTTGTTATTATAAAAATAATACGGGTGCATTCATAATTCATTTTCCCTGTTAAGGGACAGAGGTATGAAGTAAAATAAGTCATATTATTCAAAGGAAGCAATCTTCCTTTCTGATCAAAATAGAAAATAAACAGTTGATTTTTACTTGGAAATTGGACTTGAAGCCTTTCGCTGCTCTCTCCTTAGTGCCCAACATGGTTAAAACATTTTTCTGAGGCTGAGATCACACAAACTCGGCCTGTGCTGAGAAACGAGGATAACGTGAGGTTAGACGCGGACGGGAGGCTCCGCGTGACGAGTTCTGTGTTTGGGACCATCCCAGAAATGCTCCCTGCTGACTGCTTACAGACCTTGAATTTCCGGCCTGGATCGATTCCTTCAATCTCAGACTGGGCGACGGAAGAAATCGGGAGGACTGAAGCATTTCTCAGTGCCCCGATTAGGTCGTAATAACCTTCCTTCTCAAGGGCTTTGCGTCCTGCCTCCTAAAAGTCAGCGCAAGCCAAAGCTCGTGTCTTCTTTCACTGCCCGGGTAATTGCCAGTTCTATTGGCAAAAATGGAACTTGCAATCTGCAATATCAAAAAGCAGCTAAATTAAAGGCTGAAATCCTTTATTTACTATCCCTGCTAAAATTAGCTGCTGAGAGACACTTGAACTAAGCCAGTAAATGATTTGAACAGCCATATACATACAGACTTCCAATTAAACCAACAAGCTATGAAGATCATATGTAGCCTCCTTTTGATGATTGTTGGGTACATGGTATTTTTACACATACTTTGCTGCACAAAAAGTATCTTATTTTGATGACTACATGGACCTGCCCATCCTTTCATTCCCCTTCACTCAGTCACACACCTGCATACAGACTCAGGAAAAAATACTTAAATTAAAAGATAAAAAAAAAAAAA
>VZSV01000051.1:3798933-3823593 GCA_013398735.1 Nothocercus julius
TTCCACAGGAACTTTAGGAAAAATTTCTTGATCGTGAGGGTGCCAGAGCCCTGGAAGAGGCTGCCCAGAGAGGTTGTGGAGTCTCCTTCTCTGGAGACCTTCAAGACCCTCTTGGACGCAGTCCTGAGCCACCTGCTGTAGGTGACCCTGCGTGTGCAGGGGGGTTGGACTAGATGATCTCTAGAGGTCCCTTCCAACCTTAAGCATTCTATGATTCTATGATTCTATGATATAAATTAGTACAAAAGGGGGAGGCTGTGTAATTTCCATGTTTCTGTGACTTTGAACTACCTTCTCCTCTATCAAAAGGAGAGAGGACAAAGCCTTACAAAATTAATATGTGATAGTCCTGTGCTGTAGGCACCAACCTTACAATAGTGTGAATATGGACAGACCCATGGGTTCAAATAGCTTCAAATGGGATGATTTATCTTTTTGCACTGTTTCTCATAATATATACAGTACCTCTCCCAACCTGCACTAATATCCTTGGTTTTAGTACATCTGGGAGGTGTCAGCTACTCTGTCCATGGAGTTTATGGTGACAGGGAAGTCACAAGGCTCCAGCAGAGAAAGAAGCTCATAACTTCTTAGCATAGACAAAGCAGAAAAGTGCTATAGTAATTTGAGAATTAGAGCAGGGAAGACATCCATTGGGTCTCATTTGCAACTATCCTGGCATAGATGCATGAAAAACAAAGGTATCATAGAGCAAAAAACTCTGATATAATCCAAGAATCAGGTCACAGGAATTAATAAAACAAATACTACAACTCCCTCTATAAACATTTTTCTCCTAAAGACCAAACAAAGGAGTACCGATCTTATCTCCTGTTTTATGGATAGAGGAAACAGAGACAGAAATTTAAATTAACATGTTCCAGGTCATGAAGACAGACAACAGAACTGCGCATGAGAGGCAGGGCATGAAGCAGTGATGTTCAAAAAGGTAAATTTTATCAAGATCCCCTCCTTGCATTGGCACAGTTCAGTGCTTTGAAGGAATCTCTCCTGTTTTCCAGGTGGTCCTATGCATATTCAGTAATTCTGACACCTCCAGAATATTGCACATTTACAGTGCTTACACACGCAGTGAAAATAACCTGCTGGGACATGATATTGCACACAGGTTGCTCCTGCATGCACACGGACTGTTTGCGTGGGATTGCAGGATACCTTCGGGCAGGTAGGAATAAGAGAGTATCCTGCTTGCTGAGAAGTAGGATTGATAAGGACACTCCTCACTAAGTCAGCTAAGAAGAAATTTAGGTGACCCGGTGTGTCCCCTTCCTAGCTGTCCTGTCCTCTGCTGCTCTCCTAGTGCGTGCAACGATCTCTCTATTTTTGCATAACTCCTGTTCTTCCTGCCTGATATCATCCTGAACATCAATAAAATAAGGTCTGTACATTGCTACACCCCAATAGATGTGCTTTAGCTAGGCTTGTGTTCATTAATTTACAGTCTGACTTCTACAGATTAAAATAGTTTTTTAAAAGATGTAGTTTGGGGAAATATTGATAGTACATCTCATTTTAAATGCAATAAAATTCATGAAGCAATAATTTATATTGATAGCAATTTTAGATAAGACATATTTACCATTAAAAGAAGAACATATTTTCCACCTGTTGGTATTCCAACTAGGCATGTTTTATAGCAGCAATCTGTTTTTAAAGTGTTGACTTTTTTTAAAATGTAAATGAGATTCAAGAAGGCCCCATCTTCAATTTTATTTATAAGATGAAAATACTGAAATAAGAAATTATCTTCCTATAATAGAGCTATAGTTTTATAATGCTAACTTTTAAAAGTCAGACTGGTTAGGTATAAGAATTAGAAGACCTAATATTGCTATACATAATCACACAGTTATAGCTCATTTTCTTTCCATTAAGGGATATCTTGATATAATTGCACCAAATACAGAGCTGGGCAAATCATTCTAGTCATATTAAATCTCAAACTTTTATATTTAGACAAGCCCTAATGTAGCAGTAAGAGAAGCCTCTTTTCCAGGAAATGCATATTACTGGGGTTTCAACTTCTTTGAAGCAACATTCCCAGGAGAATAATTCTTAATAGGCAAAGCCACCAGTACAGCTCACATAAACCTCAGCATCAGCATTCTGGATAATAGGGAAAAACATAAAGGCATAAGCTTGATATTATGTTAGAACGTTGAGAGCAAGGCAACATATTACTACTATTTTTTGGGGGGGCTTGTTTTTGTTTGTTTGTTTTTATAGAGAAGTTTTGCTCCTGAGATACCATCAAGGACCAGAAACATTGGCCAGCTCAGCTGCTGAATTCCTGCATTGCTTTTCAACACTTTTTCCCATACCATCCTCTGCTTTACACACACACACACACACACACACACACACGAATTCCCTGCATACAGACTTTTGACCAGCATCTGCTAACATATCTGATGTGCTTAACTACAGAAAAACTAGTCACACAGTGGGATGTGTCAGCACTGAAGATGACAGCTTGTTCCGTGGGTCAGAGCGAGGTTAGTGAGCACCAGTGAAAAATTAACAGCGTGATATACTGGCCTGTCTTTGCGAAACTGGTATTTTCACCTGGACCATATATGTCTTGACAAGAGAAAAGTCACCTGAGTTCATGTGGTGGTTTGTAATGTGGTGAAATGCTTGAGAACAGCACAAATTTTCAGGTTTAATTTCTATTGCCTTATTGCTCCTAGGCCAGCCCTCATTTCCGAATGTTCATCCTGTGGCCACGAGTGTGCGGGGCAGCTGATACCCCATCCCTCCGAGGGACGAGTACTGCAGACAACACAAGGGAACAGCCCGCCGGGTGGTCAAAGGGGACCGTCCTGCCAACGTCATCAGTACCACGCGCTAGGCAGGGCTGGCCACGTGGCAGGGGCTGCTGCACAGCTACACTGCCACAGAAAGCACGGAGGTCACATCTGCTGTGGCTTTCTGATGCAGCCTATCCCCTTTAAATCATTGGAAGCACTTGGTTAAAGAGAGCAGGATTTCTCCCATGTGTTGCACCTGCCTTGAGGCAAGGATTATATATCAGAGTTTGTATACGTCTAGGGTTTCAGACAAGCAATGAAATCAGACCGCATTTTCCTAGCACTGAGCAATTAAGATTTCAACATCTCCTCCTCAGCAAGGCAGTGGAAAACAACGTGCCCTTGTTTGGACGTTGTGTATCAGTATGGGTAAAAGTGCAAGAAAAGCAATACCTTGACATGCTGAAGGAGAAGGGATGGGGTTATTAAACCTCCACTCTTCCATTTGCACTTGCAGGTAAAGCAAGTTCCACTTCCATCCAGTGCCAGGGTGCCCAAACAGCCACGACAACTCGGAAACAGATTTTCTGCCCAGCATCAACCAGTGAGACGATAATAGTGGATCCTGGGTTGAAGCTAATTACCTAGAGGAAAGCAAACTGAGATGAAATTTGAAGTAATTAAATGTAAGTAAACTATATATAAGTCATCATTACAATAATCTCATACGTACGTGCTCGGCGCTTACATAATTACCGATGTCTGAAATGCAAATCAAAGAACAGCTGGCATTGATTTCCCCACCTCCCTTTGCAGTTCCTTAGGGAGATTGCTAGGAAAGCTCCTGGCACGAGAGCAGATGGATCCCTTAAGGATCAGCAGCTACTACCACTTGCTGAAACTTACTGCAGAGTCACATCTAGTAACTTCATTTAATGAAAGAAAAAAAAAAAAAGCGTCTTTATTTTTCAGGCACTTGAAGCTTCGTTAAGAGGCATCGTCCTAAGTCATTCTACCATTCTACCTGCCAGTTCATGACTGAACTGGCTATTCATAAAAAGGTGATTAAAAGTTTTATCTTTATCTCATGAGTAAAACGCACCTTGTACCCTCCATTGCAACAGCCCACTGAGCTCTTCTCCAGAACGGAAGTATGTGCAAGGGTAACTTATATTTCTTTAAATTATGCAGTAACAACTGAAAACTATCTGGCAATTTTTGCCTACAAGGTATTCTTCCTCCTAAATAAAATCACACAAGGAAAAATTACTTGGGTGTTTATACTGAAAACAAGTTCATAATATCTTCCAGATTTCTTTCACTGAACTTTCTCACTCTCTGAATTTTTAAGAACCATGATCATTCTATCATATAATTCAAATGTAAAAAGAAAAGAAAAGAAAAAAAGCAGTTCTTGCAGCCATTGCATACAACTGGTACTTTGTAGTAGCATTGAGAAGCTTTATACTATAAGCATGCATAGATCTTAATATTTTAGTCCACAGATATAATAGTTCAACTCAAGTTCTCTACCTTTACAAATACAAGTCTACTAATAGATTCTAATGACAACTAATCAATACTGTTAAAATAGTTGCCTATATTTTTTACATATATATTTATATATATAGTATATATTCTTATATATACTAAGAAAAGCTTATGGAAGTGAGGCATTTGCCTTTAGAAGGTCTTATTTAATTAGTAAAGCCTATCTGAAGAGCAATATACTTCATCTATTACATTACAAGGAAAACCCTCTCAAGCATCTTCTTAAGTAGCCCAATCTAAACTCTAATTACAAGCAACTTTCCTTTGAGCATAACTTGATATGTTCTTATGCCTTCTAGGCTCTCAACCTATTTTTAAGAATATTAAGAGGGCACAAGTTACTCAGAAAACAAAGTAGGTGAAAAAAGAAAAACAAAATTACACCTTGTGTACTAAGAAATCATGCACCTTCTCAAAAATCTGTCCTTAATATCAAAGGAAAAACAGAGCACAGGAGCTATCACAGATCTCCACAGATCACTAAATTCAGAAAATTAAAAAAAAAAAAAAAAAAAAGTACAACAATGAAAAGACAAAATCAAACAATCAAAGGCACGCTACAGTGACAGGCAACGGGCCGGAGTCAAAGAGACCATTCTCTAAGTACATTACTAGTAAGAGGAAGACCAGGCAAAGTCTTTGTTCATTACCAAGACAGGAAAAGCATTTGGCAGAAAAAAATGCTAAGAAGGCCAAAACATTCAGTGTATTTTTTACTTAATCTTGCTAAAGTTGTCAAGAAGGTAGTCAATGCTAATGACAAAATGCTAAGAGCTCTACTCCAAATAAGAGGGAAATAGGCATTTCGTCAAGATGATCCTTCCTTGGAAAAGAATACAGGAAACGACAAAATCACGTCCTGTCCTACTTGTCTTTGATTCTATTAACACAGCCAAGGCAACCGGAACAAGGAACATGGGACAGAAGTTTGTCTTTAGTGACTAAAACATGGAAACAAGTCAAGAAACATAAGCTCTGTTACTAAGTCAAGATCAGATCAAAGCACTCTAATATCAGAAAGCCAGAAAGGGTAAAATACTGACTTAGGACTGGGCAGTTTTAGTTACAGCTGAAGACAACTCCTAGAGACCAGGGATTAAAGTCTTAGTCTTGCCCCTTTGCTTACCAAAACCATAAAATGCAGAGTTTTTTGACCTAAGACTGCTTCCCTCTATGAAAGAAGGTCCAGGATATCTTCAAAAGCCAGAAAGGTAAGGAAGGCTCTGAATTCCCCATGAGTTCTGTGCCTCATTTCCCCCATTTTGGCAATGCAGAATGAAGAAGCCCCTTGGCAGGTCACTGTGCTGAAGTAAACAAATCTATGGTAGAGTACAGAACAGATGAGACTCCTCAAATATCGGATTATAGAAGTAAATATTTAAACCTTCCCTTCCCCCCAGCAAATAGTTGGCCATTTCCATTGGCTCCAGATAGTAAAAATCATAACTAGCCGTAGCATTAAAAAAATAAGAAAAAAGCCACAGACCAAGAAATTGGATTTAAATCTGACAAAACTATGCTGTGGAGCTGAGGGAAATAAATCTGCAATCTAAATCACATCCACTTATTGAGGCAAGAGATTTGTTCTATGAAAGAGGCTAGCTCATTTAAGTAGACTACCAGACTGCTGTATTTTAAGCTTTTCTGAAATGATTCAGCTCTCCCTCACATATTATTTTGTTTCAAGCTTTCTGTAGAAGTACCTACTGAGAAAAATGAACGAAAGAAAATCAACATTTGTAAATCAAATTCAAGATGCTTATCATGGCCAGAAGCATCTGGGCTATTTGAGCACCTATTGCCAAATCAGCAGGCAACAGCATCTTAGCTTGGCTCCTCTGAGTGACTGTAATAGTTATGTCAAATGCTGTATGTGAAAATAAGAGATACAGATAAGTGGCATACAGCAGAAAACCTTTCCAACTACCAATAACTATTTCCCTCAACTTCAAAAAAAGAAAAAAAAAAATCAACTTTGTAATTTAGGTTTTAATTAGGTTTTAATTTACAAGGGAACAGTTTCTTGAAAGGAAGAGATCAAGCCTACACTATTTGAACACTATATTTTAAGAGTAACAATTTTTCCAGAGCTGTGCACAGTGGTATTTTAGAATCCTGCAGCTAAAACCCCTCTTCTTCCTGCTCACAGATGCCACCTTCTCTGTTACTATTATTGCACTAAGCATGACAAATATTTGATGAGAGCCTTGATTTCCAGATCTTCCACTAGGCAAACACCAGGAGAAACAAATCTCAGCAGCAAGGATTGATGTCACTGTAGGTTATGCTAAGTCTCTTTGGTCTCTGGCTAAGTAGCATTTTACTAATAAAATTATTTTTATATTTACAAGTGTGCAGCCTGATTTCTTTTGAAGTCTTAAGCAGAAAACACACAGGAAGGGGTCTGCTGTCCAGGGAAATTTGCTGCTGCCACAGTGAACGTGTAACTGTTCTGCATTTCCTTTCAGCCTCAAAGGCGGATTTGCACTGGCAGAAAAACACAATGAAAGTTGAAAACCAAGGAGGATATGAATGCTAAAGACCCAGATTTTTGACTAAGTGGCATAACGTCTTCAGCTATTGCGTGAGCCTCAGCTTGTACGTGAAAAACCGACACCTTCAGCCCAACATCAGGGCTGGGTTCTCCATCTCCTCTTGGATCAGGCATGGACTTCGCACACCTACAGGATCAGGCAGGAGGTTTCTGCTACTCCCTTTAGCTGTGAGCCTGCAAAATTGCGTGTGTTTTTTTTTTTTTTTTTTTTTTTTTTTTTTTTTGGATGTAAAGCATCTATACTGAGCTATAGACAAGCAGTCTTCTTCCATGCTGGCACGAGGCATTTTGATTCAGCTTTCTGAGCCAGGGGAAAAAAAATAGAATACTCCCAAATACATCTCTTACCTACAGATCCAAATATACTACAGTTGACAACGACAGATTTCAATTGCACCAGAAGTTATTTGGGAAAGCGAAGTGAGACTGCAATTTACCAGCATAAATGCCAGTGATTATAAAAGCTGCTCCGGCTCTCTGAGTGATGGTTGACAAAGAACTGAGAAAGGATAATTGCTAAGCACACACATTGCTAACCACACAGCTTTTGAGGAGAGATTATATTATCATCCCCATTAATGAAACAGCAAAGTAGCTTCTCCTAATGCTTGCATAATTCTAGAGCTTTGAGAACGATAACCATTTGTTCCTTTAAGTTAATAGACTAGCCTGGAAGAAGAGGATGCTGAACTGCACTTTCAGGTGCAGCAGCCCGGGATCACCGGCTCCTCTATCCTATCAGACCGTGGCACTGCTGCCAAGCTCTCAGCATCCACGCACAGCAGGCAGAACGATGATGAAAAGCCACGATAACCCCTATCAGAACACAATATGCTCTAACACTTCTGTAGCTGCAGCTCAGTCAGGAGACAAAAACGCAGCTTGGGCAGAGCTCAGGGCAGCACTAGCACGGGCAGCCCCCGTGCAGCAAGAGCAGCTCTTCATTGAGATGCAGGTAGCGCTTCGATACCAAAGCCTGCAGTGCATCATTAAAGTGCCGGCAAGACAAACAACACCCGTGCTGCATACCAAGTGGCATTACATTTAACTGAACCATTTTATTACGAATACACCCAGGCCTGCCACCGCAAGCCACTTGTGGAAAGTGTGCTGGTGGAAATGGTTCCGCACTAATTACACTTCATGCATATTTCAGAGTTAACCTCAGGGATGCAGAGAGGTGGCAATAAAGAGGAATTCTATAATCCAGTTCATTTGCAATTGGCAGCCACATCAAGACTGGCTTTCCTCAGAGGTAACCTTGGAACATCTCCGTGTAGGGGGAGTTAGTTTTGTTATAGGTGTCTCATTGAAGCGCAGACAAATTGTTTGTATCTCTTTGTAACGGTGACCTTTACTCGGAAACTAAACCACTTCCAAGTACAAAAGGCAGAAGGACTCCAGTTAGTTTGCCATGGGGGGAGCAGACTACCCCTGTTTCTCTCCAGAAAGCGTCGCAAAGCACCACAATTGGCATACATCACTAGCACACTCCCCTTCCGCAGTAAAGGGTTGTTTCTTTTCCTCCCGCATTTAACTCTCTGAAATCTCTTGTAGAGACAGACATACATATTCTTTATTGGGAAAATGCAGAAAGGTTGCTGTGCTTTTTTCTTTCACCTGCTTCAAGACTGAGTTGCAAAGAACAACAATTTTCTTGTTACTTGTGACCTTTTTACCAGGTTACTGCCCCATTTCCAGTGACTTAAGTTGGTTATTAAATGAAATAAAGGAACATCTATGAACTTACTTAAATTTGATACTCTTTGGGGAGACAGAAATCTTGTGGATGCACAGCTAATGCTGTGCCCCAGATGCTCAACACTGAGGTGCCAAATAAAAAAACTCCGTTTTTTTTCTTCAGAATAGATGGGAATGAGTATCTTGCACAACACATGGTCTGACTTGCTTAGATTATCATCACCCTCTACCATTAAATACATTTTTGTTCATTTTACTTGTTGCTATCTTGTCCATTATGATTTTCTATTATTTGCTTTATATCAATATTTGGGGTCCTGTTATACAACTCGTTGCACAAATACACAACCTATTCCAGTGGATACATTACGCTGGCAGCATTTTTGCTCTTTCTTGTTCTTGCTCTGGCACATTATATTTTTTAGCTTTCATTCTTTACAAAAGATTTTACATTTACCGTGTGGAGCTGCATAGAGCTTTGTGACTTATCACGTATACTGCTGCGAGACAGGGTGGTATGGGCACTTTATATAGAGCAGCTATTACACAAATGCCTGCAATTGCAAGGGAATCAGCTCGATAAACCAGTTAGCCCTTCTGGTCATCAATTCTTAAGACACAGTCCTTGTCTAGACAAGCTTAGGTACTGCACATTTAAAAGGGGCAGAAAAAGCAAAGAGAAGATTTATCCAAGGTCACATAGCAAATAAAAGGAACAGTTTGTAACCAGACCTATGTCTGATCTCAGTACAATACAATGTCTCTACTAATGAATCGTGCTGATTTTCTTTTTCAGTTTGTGCCTCTCATTTGATGCATCTGCACTGAAACTTATTTGTTTTATAATAAGGCAAATGAGGAGCACAACTTAGGTCTAGGAGTTTCTTCCTCTCGCACACGGAAAGCCACTGGAGTCGCAGCGAGCAGAGGAAGGCTGAATCACCACCCCGGCAGACCCGCCTTGCACGAGTCTCTGAAGATACAGAAATATTACACACGAGCTCTGCAGCCAACAAGGCAGGTTAGGAAGCATTACAATAAAAATCTCTTGCAGAATCGTACAAAGGCTGACACAAGAGTAACAGCTTAGTGGTTTCTAAACATTACTTGCTTGGTAGGTTGTAAAGGGCTTAAAATATGCAGCTGTAACAGCTACAGATAATATGAAATTACCCATTCTGCCAGGGAAGAAAAGGGAGCTATTCTTTATGGCATTCTTGGAAACAAAGCTGCGCTATACCAGTATCTAAATGTCCACAAGAAATACACATGCAAGCTCCTTCAAACACAGGTCACTGCACGTTTTCCTTGGGTCCCTTTCTGCAAGAGGCCACCCATTAGAAGCAGAGATTAAGAGAGCTGCCAAAACAGCAGAATAGTCACCAGAAATCCAAGCTGATGGGCCATTTAGGTCTTGAACCCATCGCGTTTCTTTCAAAGCCAGCTTCCCCAGAATTGCCCTAAATTCTTGGTGCCTCCACTCTGGGGCCTGACAAACCTTCAAGCACTAGTAAATGCACAGAGGAGGGTTTTGCAGCACAGAGGTGTGATTAGAGCAGCAAGAAGGAAATAAAAAGTCAACCATCAGGTGAGGATGTGGCAGCCGGTCCTACTGCCCCCAGTCCCACGACTGTAAATACCAGCGGAGTCTTTAGCCCTGAACCTTTTCTGCAGATGCAGAGCTCCTCTCCACACCTGATATCCCCGCAGGTATTTGTGTTCCTATCTCCTGCTTAGGCTTGATTTGAAGTAAATGACAGAGGCCCTGATCCACTTTTGACAGTCTGTGTTTGTGTATTTAGCAGTTTACATAAGCAGTAAATTCAGCCAAGTGTTACAAAAACACAACTTGTCACTAAGTAAAGACAAGCACATTCTGTTCCCATGTCTCACCTGTAAGAAAGCATCAGTGATGTCCCTAATTTCTTTCAGCCTGTCGAAGTCATGCTGCCCTAAAAGGTGAACTTTGTTGTATGAAAAGAAAGGAAGACAATGGTGTGCAGAGGAAGACTTTAGCTATTTGTTTTTTCTTTTTTCCTAACAGAAGCTCAGTTTTATTGACAGCAAAGGATTTATAGTGAAGACATAGACCAGGATTCATCAAGTGGGTTTATATTAATGTCAAAAAGTCATCCCGTTCCTGCTCTGTAATACTGCAATTTTGCCCAGTAAAATGTGTTAGGCTCTTCTAAACTGAAAAACGAACAGTAGCCTTTAATATTAATATTGCTTTAAATATTACATCCTCTCTTTAATTGGAAGATGTTTTCGTACCTGTACTTGCGAAGCCCAGACTACCAATGTAGAGAATTTCCCTTGAAGTCCCATCTTCAATTACCTGAAACCTTTGCAAACTTACTGTCCAAACTGAACCTCCTTACATTAAAAAATATATATATTGGTATATTGGCATATATATGTTCCCAGTCATCAAAATAAATCATGGCATCTCAGTAAAAAGATTTAATTTATACATTTTTAACACACCAATTAAGCTGAGTGAAAGTGGAAATCAAAACCAAAAACTCCATGGGCATTAGTGAAACACATAGTTGTAACTGAGACTACTCCTCTCTACATCAGCACTAGGGCAATAACAACATTGTTTGCACTGGAAAAAACACTCAAATAGTTATGTTCAATTATTAAAAAATATGTGAAAAAAACAGACACATACAAAACAATGCACATAATTAGAAAAACAAATCTTAAGCCTCAGCTACAGGCTGACCACCAAAGATGCTCCCCAAGGGCAACGAACTGCGTGGTGCTTGAGTATATCCCAAAGAGCTGGAATTCCTAAGGACATAAGCTTTCATGCTTGGATTCAAGACCGTTCCCATGCTGAAGTGTATTTCTGGAGAGCAGCCAGAGTTCTTAGCACCTCTTAGTGTGACTCCACAGATAACGAGGAGCTGTACTTGATCACGTACTAGATTATGCGCATTTAATCCTGTGAGCTACTCAGTGCCAATAACTCTCATGGACTTGGGAAAATTATAGGATAGCCACTGTTTTGGAAAGAACAGGGATTCACTAAGGTAGAATAAAACACACTGCCATGCAACAAATACAGCTTTCATAGTTAAGATCAAAGTAGAAAGAATGAAAGCTGGATAATGACTGCATATATTCAATATCCCTTGAGAACCATCGTCCCCATCACATAACTGAGCTCCAAGGTGATTTTGCATGAACAATCTCGCAATTCTGTCTACACCTCTAGGCTCTTTTTTTTTCTTTTTTTCTTTTTTTCATCCAGCATAACAAAATTGATACCTAGTATTTACAACACACACTAATTACACCCCTAAAAAAAGTGTGATTAAGCTACAGTACAATTACAATGGAATCAAAATGCATAACTACCTGAGAAATTACAAGCGTTATTTTTCTTCACAGTTAAAGTTCAGATCTGCTTTTAATTTTTGTTCTTCAGTCTGCCTAGAAAGATAAATTAGAAAATATGAAAGCATCAAAATGTTGCTCCAAGACTTGAAGCTGCAGGTTCTAAGTGGCATTTCTGAGAAGCTGTGTTTCACAAGCTTGGTATTTTGCAGTTTGTTACAAAAACATAACTTTGTTTCTGACTAAATTGTATTGTAAGTCACACTCCTCAGAGAATGCCTGACTAAAAGGTGATGCTAAAGTAATTTCCACAACATCAAACTGTGCAATAAATTAAAATGTTCAGCTATATAGAGGAGAATCAGGGTAGACTCAGATGGAATGAATTCCTCTATCATAACATTCACACATCAATTATGGATACGAAAGCCCACAATACTGCTATGCAAACAGCAATGCTAAGTCTAATTTTAAAAGTACAGCACTTGATTTTCAAATGCTTGACAATAACTTTCTTCTTGCTTAGAAACCGCTTTTCAAAAGTGTCCAAATATTCAACAAAACATTCTGCAAGGAGGAGACCCCTAGCTGGCACAGAGCAGTTCAGCTTCAGGGATTTGGGAAGTTCACCACACAGCAATCGGGACCCTACAGTCATCTTACAATAAGCAAGATGAAAAATCATTTCTCACTACTAAACACACCTCTCGATACTAGATAAAGACTTTTTCCCGCTATTTGAAATAATCAGTCCATCAATTTGCACAAATCTGTGCTCTGTAGCAAACTGTACCAAATACAGCTGTATTCTGTACTAGCCCCAACTAAATCGACATATAAAGTTTCTTATAAACCCTGTCCTTCAATAGGCACTGCTTTACCAAACTCGCGAATTTCAAGATGGGTCACCAGCAACAATTTCCCACTGCATATCCGCAAGCAGCTCTCACTTCTTTTCCCTACCACCTCCCTTTGACTGATATTCAAGTTCATATAGCAAGACAAGAGTCATTTTGAAGGATCAAAATGTTCAAATTCAGCCTGAGAAGAGAAAGAAATCCCCTCAGAAGTTCCACCTGAAGGATTTTCTATTAACCAAAACACAAAATGGCATACAAAGAAACAAAAGTCTAAAACTGAACATTTTACTAATCACTTGGAAATTCCAAATATTTTTCAGACATTTGAAACTGTACTTTTTTTTCTGAACTGAAACTGGACAACAATTTACACTGCATGCTAACCAACAAAAAAAGTGAAATCTAACCTCATTCAGTGGCCTAGGACATGACGAATTTACATCACTAAAGTAGGATTTGACGCACTGAACTATTAAACCAAGTAAAGAGGGATCTGATTCAAGATTTTCAAGCTTATAGGACCTTTTCTACTGAGTCTCAGGACCTGAACAGTTTTCCAAGCAAAACTAGCACTTTGCCTGATTCTGGTTTTGTGAAGAATGTGATGCCCAAACCTACTGCAGTGTGGGTGAGGTCCAGAGACTGGCTCCTACCTGTTGCTTCTTCAGAAGAACTATTGGTCATTCAGGAAATTACAGCAGTAGCAAAGGGAGGAACTCTTACTTGCAAAAGAAAGATTTTACTAAAGGAAAAAAGAAATCAAAAAGTGTTCTGTCAATCTTTAAATTTCAAATAAACACATCTGCCAGGATAGTTGCACCAAGCACTGCATGGAGCTTCTACCTTATTAACTGGCAAGTCTTCATATTTCAGCATCTTGGCTAGGCCTATTTTCTTTAATGAGACAGCAGAGCTCTTCAGAAAAAAATGAGAGATGAGAAAAGATGCAAGTCCATACTTGCATAAACAGGGCACGTGACAAATAAGGGGGTATGAGTCACTGAAGGGAGTCAATGTGACTTGAAGAAAGAAAAAAAGTGTTCAGTCTGGCACAGAGATTATAAAAATGAGTAATGGGATGCAGCTGGGCCAAGGATAATTTATCCTGAATATTAGAAAAAGCTCTCCCACAGTGAGACTGAATTCATATTCTGTGCTGCCAAGGAAGAAGACTAAATGACAGGAGAGGTCTTTCCTCCTGTAATTTCCATCATATTATGAGTCAGTGATATATTTCCTTCCTACCTTCGCATTTCATTCCGGTCATACTGAGGTAGAGCAATAGCAGAAGGCTCCTAGGCCGGCACACCCGAAGCTCTGACGCCACGAGGAAAACACCAGCCGTCCTCAGAAGTGCAGAGCTCTCACATAACTCAAGAATCATTTGGATGCTCCTTGTTGTTTCATCATTTTTTTCTTACAGTTTTCACTGGACAGCTGTACTAAAACTAGCTGCCTTAATGATTTAATCTGTTATTCTAGTTGCATGCCTAAATCATTCAAGGCAAATCTGTTCTTGTGCCAGTATTGCCCTTTCATCTGAACAGTTTTTTCCCCAACCTGTTTTTCATTCCCTTAACACACCTGTGTACTATCGCAGCTTCCCTCAGTCTCAGAAGCCAGAGCTTCCCAGGAAAAATAAAAATCTCTTATTCCTTCTCATAATAAAGATTATGACTATGAGAATGGGGAGCCTGATTTCTCATTTAACCTATGAAAAGGTTTCCACTTTAAAGCTCAATAATTAAACACTATTATAGTTTTTCCCTCCCACAGAGGGAGTGGGGAGGGAATTATTTAATTAATAAAATTGAACTGCTAGCTACAATTTTCACTTGAGAATAGGGTCTACTCTATGTCATCTCTTTAGGCTTCTTTGTGCTATAGCTGCCTGCCCTGCTGGAAGGGCTTCCTCTATAAGCTCCATATCAAGCTCATCCCTGCTCCCCTCAGCACAGCCAATGCTCAGAAAGTCCTTGCTAGAATTCAGGTCACAGAAGCAAATCTTCTCGCTTGCAAAAGTCACAGCTATAGAACCCCTACAGAGAAAGATTGCCATGCTCAACTACTCATGTATCCTTAGCCTAGGATGGATTTGTCCACAGTTCTTGCTGCTACCAATTGGTAGTCGCACATTTGCCAGCTGGAGGCATTTGCTCTGTAAACTCGTTTGTTGTTCTCACAGTTGATCCATGTCACCCTAGAGACTTCTGAACAGGGAAGGAAACAACTGCTCTGTGTTTTCTGTTGCCCGCAGATAAGAAGTTGCATTTACCAAATACAAAACAAAAATAGTCTTATTCAGAATGGTATCCATGTCACCATGTCTCAAAGATGCTAATGTCTTGATTGCCATCATATGTAAAAACACATCTGCAGTTTTTAGTTTAGGTAGCAATGATATACACTCAAGTAACAGTTGGTGTCAGCTTTGTT
The DNA here is from genome assembly GCA_013398735.1 of Nothocercus julius. Classification (NCBI taxonomy): domain Eukaryota; kingdom Metazoa; phylum Chordata; class Aves; order Tinamiformes; family Tinamidae; genus Nothocercus; species Nothocercus julius. The sequence continues at coordinate 3,814,155 of VZSV01000051.1, forward strand.
TTTAAATCGGAGAGCTCTCCTAAGCTCATATATGAGGTGTTTCGACTGAAAAAATTCCTGATCTCACCATAAATATTGGAAAGCAGTGCCAACATATAATAATTCTGAATTAAGGTCAATCTTAAAAAAGAAAGAGATAGAGAAAGACAGTATTAAGATTGATAGTCCTGGAGACTGTCTTGACATTCAGGGATGAACTCAGTTCCACTGTAAGGGACACAGCACATACCCCTGACTTGCTAAACGTCCTACAGCCTTCAGGACAAGCGGGAATGTCACCCATTCTGTCTCTGTCTCTCCAGGCCAGGAGGCAATTCCAATACATCACGATTCCCTGAGGAGCACAGTGGTATTTCCTCTTCTGCTGGCCAGGTAACCCCTGGAACTGCCGACAGTGTAAATTAGTTCTAATTCTAAGGAGCTGTTCTGAGCTTTGGACACTTGAGACTAAAAACCTATTTCAGATGACCTATTGAATAGCTGTCAGGTGGTAAAGATTTCTGGTTGCTGGGCTCAGCCTCAGCTGGAAGCCTCTGTATCTTACTCCTGATCTCCTAAGCAACTATTTTACTGCACACAGTAGAATTCTCTGATTTCTTCAATTGTCCATTACCAACAAAAAGCGTGTGCTTACATAGGGAGCTGCAGAAAGTGGAGAATTAAGTGACGAACACAGTCCCATCTCATTACAAAAAATTCCTGCCTGAACTAGTAAATGCTGACACTTTCATTTTTACATTAAATAGAGAGGAAAAAAAAAAAAAAGAAATTCAGCTCAATAATTGTGTAGAAAATGCATGACTAATTTTCTTAATTCTATTAGTAGTTTGTTATTGTTAATCCTGTTAGCTATACATTAACATAATGGTTTTACAGAATGCAAATGATAGCATATTTTAAGAGCAATACTGCTGATTTATAAAATGTAAATATAGCCCTATTTTCCAAGGTGATAACCGATCCACAGCAAGTGTTCTGTACAATAAGGATAAGACGTGAGGCCTAAAAATTTTTTTTTTTTTAAATTTAAAATGAAACATTTACATCTTTCAAAAAGAAACATTACAAAAAAGTATTATATGGTAAGTTTTTTTTTTTTTTTTTTTTTAAATATTCTGCCATTTTTATTTTGCTAACATTAATTAGTAAACTTATATATATGTATAAAAAAATACTCGATCCACATTTCCAGGCAGTTTCCATCAGTCCAGAGCAACACTTTTCATTCCAAAGACTGAACTCTGAAGAAGTTCACTTTGCATTATATGGGAACAGGCTTTGGTACCTGTCTTCCACATCTCATCACATGCTCAAGGTCAACAGGAGCCTTCAGAGCAATTTGCAGCCTACAGGACCTCTTCCATGTGCTCAAGAGAGATCCGCAGAGAACTGCAGTGGCTGCATTTATTTTGACTTCAACTCATGCAAACTGAGTTTACGTTTTCCAGGTGCTTCAGCACTTGAAGGCAGTGGGAGTTCCTGCACCATCTCCAGCTGGCTGCAGCCAAACGTGGATCATAAAATCATATCAGCTCTTAGCCTCAACCAATTCTTCTTTCTCCTCATATATTTGGAGGGAATAAATAAGAAGACTTATAATCTCTCCTCTGACCTTGATTAGGTTTTAAACAAGATGAATTCTTAATCGCTCTTCACAAAACCGATTAATCAATTGCCTTAATCTTCTTAAACGTACTTCTCTCGTTCTGTTTCCATTTCAGGCAATCTTTTTTGAACCAAGGTAGCCATAAACATAGATGCGCTTTTCCCAGTCACCTTACCACTGCTCACTACAATCACAAAATGCTTCCCTGACTCTCCTAAAATGCTGGAGATACTTCTACTCTGTTTCAAGAGCATAATCATGGGATCCTTTCTCATGGCTCCATATTCTGGTGACCACAATTATTCAAGTAAGAAGAATCTTCAAATATTCCTGCTTCAACTAATGAGTCAACAGTTTTTGGGATAAATCATGATCGGCTTTTATCAAAGGAAGAATCTATACTGATTTAAGCACTTTCCTTTGCCTCCCTATCCTTATTTGCTTCATAATCTTTCTAAGACTTTGCATAATACTAAAGTCAGATTAATAAGTCCTACGGTTCATCAATCAATCCCCCTTCCCATCCCTTTTTGTATACAAAGTACTACATTTGTTATTTCAGGCATACAGCATTATGCCAAATTTACAGAACTGAGTGCAGAACAGTATTATATTCTGTAGCTCTGTCTAGAGAGGAGGATGTTGCAGGGAATGCCATTATTCCCTCCCTTGGTCCGCACCTTTCGAAGGGATGTACTTCGGGAGGACCATGTAGACAGCGTCAGAGGGGAATGCAGTCCTGCCTTCCACACCCATTAGTTGGCTAAAGCCTAAGCAAGATTAAAACTGATGACAGAAATGGCTAACTGCTGCAGATGTTCACTAGAAATTAGGAAAAAACCCTCTCGGAAAGACAGTTTTAGTCTGGAGTACCACAGCGATATTGGCCTGAAATGAGAGCGTGTCAGTAGCTCCTAAAGTGATCCATATGACACTCCCAATCTCTTTATAAAGTCTCTAGCATCACACATTTACATACTAACATAAGACTAAGTTCACATTTCACTACTGTGCTGCTTTTCATCAATATATTATCACAGAAACTAGATTCCCCCCTGAGATGCTTTGCACGTCAGCCATCTGGCCTAGGCTCGCTGAGATGGGAGCAGGCTGCCTCTCAGCACGGGACTCTCCAAACGCCTTCCCGTGGTCTACAGAGGGAGAGACTGCTTAGAAACATTTCTCCAGAGTAAAAAATAATAATTGTTATTTACCACACGCATTCTACAGCAGCAAGGTATTAAGCCTTCATTAGGGAAAAGCACCTGCGCACTTTGGCATATTGTAAGCATACAATCCTCCTGATTACATGTCATGTAAGTGCCAAAATGTCTTCAGAACTGGGGCCTTCAGCCCAACAGCCTACAAGGGTGCTTAATGTAAAGCATGTTCTTCCATCCCTGCTTGCACTGCCATCTTCCTCTCTTTCCCCTCTGCTTATTCTATTATGCAACTGAATTGACACCAAAATGTAATTTTTAAATGAAAAGCAGGAAAACCATTGCCTGCCTCTGTATCGAGCTTCTGAAGCAAAAGATTAGACACACTACTCTAGCAGAGTGGAGAGTGTGCGACCAGATTACAGCTTGAAATATGAACTCAGTTTGCTCCTCTTGCGATTATACCTACCCCAGGGATTATTTAAATGCGAAACTGCAAATTATATTACGTTTGCATGATTTTCTGTGACATTCTGATCTAGCAGTCATCTTCAGTGAAATCAAGCAGGACTATAGTGACACAGTGGTCTCAAGAGACATGACATAAATCAGTAGTTGTAACAAAGTCAGGGAGAGATAGGTTTACCTACATCACACCAGTGATCTTTTGCAAAATCTTTTTTCCCCTAACTGTGAACCATATTGTTTTCAACTCCAAGCCCTTTCACCCCTAATTTGTCTTGTACATCTGGACTACAGGAATCACAACAGGACCCCGATCTGCAATGACAAACTTCAGTATTACAATGCAGGAAGTACTATGTTTCTGCAATACAACTGAGGTGCAGAAGTCACCTAGGAATTCCTTCATAGATGTTAAGAGTTCCTATTGTATTCTTAAAATGGAAAAGCTGCTCGAGAAATAAGGAAGTGAAAGAAATCTTAAATCAAGACATTTTGATCAAGAAGCTGTCAAACTTGAGAAAAACAGGAAGCTCAGAATTTCTAAGCACATCTGAAACTCAGTTTAGCGTATAGAAACCACAGGTAAGACCGCCTTTCCAGCTCCAGTTCCAAATCCCTGGACACGACAGAGAACAAGCACATTGTGAAGCCGTTCCCCAAAGCCTGGCATCTACAGAAGGCAAAAGACACCTGAGCCTGTGGCACCTTCCAGGTTCCATCAAAGCCCACAGAGCAGCAGAGCTGAAGAACCTCAAAGCAGCTCCACGAGGCACCTCTGCAGGTACTAGGATGAAAAATGAGCTATTTAAGATACCTTAGCACTTTCCTTCCCCAAAGAAAAATGTACAGTAGGCATTTTAGGGACACAATAAATATTTCTACATTCCCTTCATCTATTTTCTGAAAACTATGGCCAACTTCCCTCAGTATTTGCTTCTCTGGTTTATTCTAGCTATATAATCTGTGCAGCAGATGAGAATAAAGACTTTTTTTTATACCATGTCTGTAAGATATATGATATATGGATGATACCGTAAGTTTTTGCACGTTACCATACTGTAAGGGATTTGCCTTTCTTGATACCAAAATTATTTCTCACACTAAAGACTTGGGGCAGCACTCTGAAATTGCACCAGCCTCACTGGCTTGCAAAGCTTTCTTTATGCTTGGGAAGTTTTATTATTATTACAGTAATGTTCATACTCCCTGGCTTAGATTATGGTCCCATTGTGTATATGGCTTTAATAACAAGCAGGGAGCTGAGGCACAGAGAAGTTAAGCAGGTTGATCAGGGTCATACAGAGGGTTTTTAGAAAACTGGAACTGCAGCTACTGTTTAAAGCAAGGCCTCTCTCATCCTCTGCCCATCGCTGTTTTTGTGAGATGTTAAAAGTGTGCTTAAGTCACCAGAGGCAAAACAACCTGTTCGCCCTCTTGTAAGAAAAAGGGAGCACTGATGTTAACTGTACAGCAAAAATTCATAGAAAGATTGTGGTACAAAATACAAGTGTGAAAACTGCCACGTTCATATGAATGAGAACGAAGAGACCAGCATAAGCTACATATGCACGGTCCCTGTGTCCTGCTATTCCAAGCTCCGTCCTGTCCACGCCATGATACTCACGGTTGTCTTTGTCACCAACAGGAGACAGGAGTAGCAGGGACTAAACATTCAGCAGGTGATTACATTAAATATTAAAGGATTTTTATGTTAAGCGCCACACAGATGGCAATTCTGACTTGAGCATGGCATACTGTAGCATAAAGGGGGGATTTTTCCACAGTGGGCAAATTCCAACCATCTAAAAAACAGGGAGCTATGGGAAAAGCAAACAGAGTTATATTTGAACCTGCAACTGATACTAGAATTCAATTTACTTTTTCAATTCTGAGTTATTTATTGAAAACTTTCTACCCACTGCAGAATAATAAATATTATAAATATAACAAGTAATAAGAATTAACTGTGGCTTAATCACCTGGTGGGAAGAACTAGGCAACATTAATTGTAGGGAGCACTACCGTGTATGTCAACCAATGAATGTACAGCCTCCATAACCAAAAAGCTGACCCACATCCACTGGGATGAATCCACACACGCACAAGTTTTGATGGAAGCTTCCTTAACTATTTTGTAATTCCAAAGCAAAATGAAGCAAGACTAACTGCACTTTGGATAATTTTCAGAGGTCAAAACACACAAATGTGAAGGCCAAGTTTTTCATTCACTTCTACTATATTTTTTCCTCCAAGTACTTTTTGTACATAGAGAAGTGATCAGAAACTTTGCCTCTGCAGCATATAAGTAGCAGAGCCTATGGGTTCAGGATTGGCTATGAAGTCAGGACAACCCACAAAGCTGTGAACTCCTAAAATTTAATTCCAGGAACTTGATTATCTGGATAAGAACAACTTATCTGGATGTGTCTTTCAGCTAGAGCATTTCCCTAATAAAATCTCTGTTTTGGGCTAATCAGATGATGCACTTTACTACTTGTTCCTAAAGTCAGGCTCAGAGGACACTGACTAACAGTCTGAAGACCATCAGAAATTGGAAAGTGCAGACTGAACAAAAAAGGAAGATGCAACAAAAATAATTTGCTGAGAGCAGCTGTCCCTCTTACAAACAAACTCCCTTCATTTTAAGCAGCCTCAGAGGCTACAGGAGCAGAGGAGCCTGGAAACAAATGAAAAGTCTGTGCTGGAGATCATGCCAGCGAGCTGCAGCTACTGCCTTGCACAGGATGGCTACAGACTGAAGAGGATTCAAATTCATCTCACATTTTAGAGTTGCAATATATATTTAGTGGAAGAAGTGGCAGCTACTGATTATTTTTATTTAGGCTGATATTTCCTGGCATTGAGCATTTCAAGACGGGGTAAATCCCTACGCAGGGGAGTGAATGGGGAGCGGCGAGCGGGTGCTGCCGGGCTCCGTGTCCTTGCAGACGCAGCGCTGCTGCAAGGTCACTCATCACACTCGACATCTCAGTAAATGAGAATTGGCCAAAGAGCAGTTTTGATCTCTAATTATTCCAGCAGGTCAGCCTTGCAGGTTAATTTGTGTCTGATGCGCATGATTATGGCAGGGGTTTATTTTGCACCTCAGCTGTATTTTCCTTACACACTGCTTTGTTATTGCAAGTAGCTTCCCTATATTGGCAGGGAATTACAGAAGCATTACTGCATGTTCATGAGAAAAACCTCCAGATAGGAGCAGGTCGACAGGTTGAAGTTAACTTATTTTGGCATCATTAGATGATGTTATTGCTTGTATTTCATAATATAAAGCTGTCCTGTTGTGCTGCAATGAAAAAACATACTTAGCTTTTGTGTTTTAATGTGGATAACTTTTTTTTTTTTTGATAAGGTGAGTTCAGGTGTCACATTTAGATATTGCTATAATAGAAAACAACTACTTGCAAAGGCTTTGGTGTTTGAGTTTTGACTTAGTTTTTGATATTTAATACAAAAAAAGGAAGTAAAATTCAGTTTCAGTTATATTTTCATTTCTTCCCCAAGCCACATCAACACTTACTAACAAGAAATAGCAGAGAGCTCCCTATCTCTCCCTATTCTTTGCAGTAACTAAACTAAAACTTCAGAGTAACTTTCATCCAGATTTCTTAAATTTAGGCAAAACTTTGAGCAAGAAGTCTGCTAAGTAGTTCAGAGCAGGAACTTAACTTCTCCACCGCTACATATTCACATGCTTTTGGCCTCCTGATAGTATTTTGGGGTGACCTGAACTACAAAGCATGAACTGCAGAGCACATCTGATATTGGGAAAGTTGCACAAACACCCACATTGGTAGTTCTTGCCCACCAAATGGTCAGAGGTAGTTTGAGTTAGGGCAGATAAGCAGCGTAACTCCCTCAATATCAGAGGCAGGCGAGAGGAAGCTTTCCCCTAGATCCGAGTGCTGCTTCTCAACCTTTCCAGACAGCATTTATTATCCTCACCGCATCACACCCTGGATACGAACGGCCGAACACTCCAAACCACTTAAGGAAATTGTCAGCCACTTTCATTAAGCAGATGCAGGAAAGCAAGCAAAATTATTAATACTACACGATTACACAAACATCAGTGAAAAATGGTTAGCGCATTGTCCTGATAAGCTATGCAAAATTCTCCCAATTAACATTTTAATTAGAAAATTCACTTACCATGAAAGTGTCCTGCATTTTCTTAAATGTTATACTCTGCCTGCTTTCAAGTTCCTTCACAGTGTTTTTACTGTGGCTTCTGAGATTAGACATCCAGCAGCAGAAAGTAAGTTTAAGTCTACTTATATTTGATATTCGATCCTCTATTTTAAAACTTAGGGCACTCATGCTTCTATTTCACCCATCACTTCTCCTTGAAGATCAGTTCACCTTTGCAAAACAGGAATCACCTACTGTACAAAAATCCAATAGTTACAATTAATGAATAAAATGCATCAGACAGGTTTATTTAGATAACGTTTCAATTTTTTAAGGTTAGTGAAATACTCCCAAATGATTATATCTATTTGGTACCATGACCCCTCAAAACTCTAATACAGAAAAAAAGTTTAGACACTTGTATTGCGTAGGTGAATATTTATCAGAAATCAGTAATAGTAAATTCATTTTGTTCACCTTGCCAATAAGGTGTTCAGTGCTGTGATTATAACTCCATTCTTTACTGAAGGCACTCCATAAGCAGTAACACTTCTGCCTCTCCTGACACTTGCAGAAAGGCTCAGCTTCTCATCTTCACAAATTACTCCCCTCTCCAGCTTCCTTTAATTATTGGTCAAAAGAGAAGCGCATAGGAAAGTTTTTTTAATAGTAAGAAGCAAAAATTCTACAGGAACAGCAGAGTCAAAGACAAATTTCCTACTGGAATTTTTTTTGTTAAAACTGATCTTTACATAAAAAGCATTTTCTGGAATGGCAGAGTTTCAAATTGCAAATTCTCACTGCATAGACTGTCCAGTAGAACCTCCCTGATTCTAACACAATTTAAAAAATTTAAGTACTTATATTGCAGCAGTGATCAAACTCTTTATAACTGTATAATCTGGAGGTACCCAGGTGCTGTTGTCACTCCCTCATAACAAGTACGATGCAGGCACAAAAAATTATTGCACCTAAAACACAGGCAAATTGCACTCCTTGTCCCCAATATGGGGTATTAAGAGCCATGTCTTTCCACAGATTTTGCAAAAACAGTTCTGAAGTCATGTGGTACATGCTGGTTTAAATGAAATAATCACAAATGAAGATATATAAATCAATTCTTTCGTAAATCCGTAGCAGGGTGCAGTCTTACAAATACAACTATCCTTTTGCCATTGGTTTACATTGAGAGAATTCAGAAGAATTCTTTGCAACATGCCATGTGGCCTTTCTAATTTTATAGCTGTTTCTATGCAAGATAGAAAAGGAATTTATTAAAGGGGAAATGCCAGCAAGTGGCATTAGAAAAACAATTACGACTTAAGAAAAAAAAAAAGTAACCAATGGAGCACTGCAAAGCTCGAGACCTATTTTATTACCAAGAAATCATCCATAGTAAGAGCAATAATTAAGTTTGCTGATGGTAACAGCAGGAAGCATCAGAACATCAAATATCAGAGCATGAGATGACAGAGAATAGAATAATACGAGCGGCGTGCAATTTCATGGAGTAAAAATGCAAGGTGGTTATGAGCTGTTAGAAGTTCCTGTTTTAAGTTGGACAAGTGGAGATGAAAATAAGAGAGGGAGACAAAAATCATCTCAGGATGATGCACAGGGCAGCAGAATGCAAAACACAGCAAAGCCTGATGTTCCAAAGCCTGCAGGAGCTTGAATGGGGTGAATGAGAAGGTGCAAAATAAAAAGATCATGGAGAAGCCCCTTATGCCATTTGGCTATAAAACTATCTTAACTGTGCGGCACCTGGGTCAGGACCACTTTACATCGTCATGCCTTAAATGTTGGCTATTTAAGATCGCACAAAATCCTATAAACCAGGAGGCAGGAGGGATAAAGAAGCAGAGAAGAGGGCTCTCCATCAGTAAAGTCACTAAAACAGCCAAGCCTAGCCCTGCTCCTCCACTTTGTAGAGGGCAATTCCTCTGTGGCAAAATTCAACTTTGTACTAGGAACCTAGGGATACTAGGAACCTAGGGATACTAGGAACCTAGGGATACTAGGAACCTAGGGATACTAGGAACCTAGGGATACTAGGAAC
>VZSV01000051.1:3823608-3842009 GCA_013398735.1 Nothocercus julius
TACTAGGAACCTAGGGATACTAGGAACCTAGGGATACTAGGAACCTAGGGATACTAGGAACCTAGGGATACTAGGAACCTAGGGATACTAGGAACCAGTTTAGCAATGCCTGTACTTCGCTATTTTTAAGAAAGACCAAGAACTTGGGACTGTTTACCTTTAAAAAGTGATGCCAAGGATGAGATGCAGTTAAGCTTCCCATAATACATTTTAAATCTAAACTGAAGGGAAAAAAAGAGAGTCAATTCTCCCTGATAAATTAAATTTATGCTTTACATTAGACTTCCATATTTGAAGAGATTCCTCCCTTCCCCAATTGTTTTAAAATTACTTCTAAGAAAAGGAATGAGGACAAAAAAGCTGGTCTTGAAATAAAACTTGATAAATTATGACTGTTGTGTAATATTGTTACCCTCTGTAACAAAAGCCAGACTTGATCTTGGAGCATTTTTCTTTTCATGCATAAAGGTTGCAGCTACTAAGTGCTTCTGTTCCCAAAGTACCTTTCTGACCTGCCTCTTCTGAAAGCAACATCTGCTCAAAAGATTGAAAGAGGGAAAACATGAATGCTGAAATAAAAAATGAAGGTTAAATAATGTGCTGTACTCTTATACAAAGCCAGAGTAGTTCCTAGGCAGCCTGCAAGTAGAAAGCCCCTGCAAAACCCTTTTCAGAAAGAAGAGCCCTGCAGGAACATGGAGCCAGACTGTAATACACTGGTTCAGCAGTTCCAAAAGATTTCTATACAAAGCAATATTCTTCAACAGAATAGCTAGCACCTGCTCCAAAAGGTAAGTGATCATCACTGCAGTACCAGCTACCCTTATTGGTATCACACATTTCCAGAGTTACATTTATTTCATCTTCCTTTCATTCTTTTCATAATGGAATAATCAAACAGCGATTGTGGCAAGATCTTCTAGACAACCTTCCTTCCATTCCCCATTCAATTCATAACATATATTACATATAGCAATATATATATTTTATACATGTGGCATCTTTATAAAATCAAAGCATGAGAACTCCTGCAGAATAAACAAGATACACTTCTTCCCTGACACACAGTGAAAGATCTGAAAAAGAACAATAAAAACGCGAGCTCCGATTCTGTACTAATCTAGACAGAGTTATGCAGAAAGAAAGTTTAACCTCAACATTTTACCTTATCATCATCTTATTGTCTGGGTACATCACAGTTCAGACACCAGGTCCCAACAAGAAATTTCACATCTGTAACAGCTCAAGATAAGGCTGATACTGAGCAAGCACCATGCAGGTTTTAAGTTTGTTAAAAACTTGGTTTTATAAGTATTAAAACAAAAATCTGTTAGCCATAACACAGTCTAAGTTGTTCTTCATTTCCTTATATGCTGAGAACCACCAAACAAATGAAGTAATTACAACAAGCCATGTTTCTTTGCTTCATAAAGATACCAAATATGCAAAGCATTAATTTTATTAGATTGATTTTTGTCTATTAACATTGCATTAGTTATAACCTACATTCACAGCAGAATTTCTATAATTGCAATTAGTAGCAGTTTAGCTGCTATATTAGAAATCTCTTTAAACTTATCACTAGCTACTCGGATAACTTTAACATAAAGTGCAAAATCACAGTAAAATTCAGACAGATCTACATCCCAGCTCTTACTCAGTGGAAGAAAAAGCCTGTAAAATCAGTAGATACAGATTCACTGTACACAGAGAAGAGTGTGACCTGAATGTATCAGTTTTCCCATTATCAGACAAATTTTTTTCCCTCCAATTTTTAATGGTAACAACAACAATAAAAAAGTTACAAACATAAAACCAAACACATTGGTCAGACTACCTGAAGCTTATTGCTGTAGTAGGTACCTTCACCTGATAAGGATATTTGGAAGAACTGAGAAACAGTTCATTTCTCGATAGCCTTTGCTTGATTCCAACTCCAAGGAATCAACTACCAGGGCATAACACATCACACTGTTGGGGACACAAGCTATAAAAAAATATGTACGCATGTGTGATTTTATTTACATACATATATTCATATAATGCGCATGTATGCACACACTTTGTTTCCAACTGCCTGCAGAGCAGGTGTGTAAACGCACCACCATCATTCAAGTAGTAAGAAAGGTGGCCAACACTAGCTCTTGTTCCTATTGCTACTGCTCCTCTCCATTTGAGCAGTAAAAACACCAAATTTTATTAGCACAGGTCCAGTTAATGAAACATGACCCAAGCTTTCACACATCACTCCTGAACACTTGCCTTCAGCAAACAACAAGGAACCTTTGCCTTCAGCAAATACCCTTTCAATGCAAATTAAGTATCAAAAATCTTATGTCTTTCCCTTACATCCACCTGCCTAGTTAGTTTTAGCTAAGCCCTTGGTACTAGGGCTCAACTAGTAAGTCAGCATCATCCACAAGCAAGACTAGTGAATTGGTTTGCTGACAGAATTCAAAGATACAAATGAACTACTGGGCCAACTACCTCCTTTCTAATTGCTAGCATCACTTTTACCACTTCCCCCAAAATGACAGTTTAGCAGGTCAGGCTTCAAAAGATAGCATATAAAGTTTTAAGTATTATAAACCAGGGTACCTAACCTTTGCAGCATTACTAAGCTCAACTTGCTGGCACAAAGACACCACTGCCAAAACCCCACTGCCACAACAGAAACCAGCCTGAATAGCAAAGCTTTTAGCACTCTCTCCTGTTTGTAGTTCTGGGAAGGATCCAACTCACAACTTATATTCCCTCAAAGTCATTTTCACCCAGTATCCTCCTTCACATTTTGGTTACATTTCCGTACTGCTGGTACCTTTATCAAGGAAATTTTGCTCTGTGCAGAGATACAACGGAAGATCCAGAGTAATTTTGGAGAGGTGCAGGCATCATTTTTCCACTTTGACTGTTTAGGCAGATAACCAAAGTTTAAGGCCCAGCTGCTGTACTCTGAGTAAGGGGCCTTCCCCAGACAAGCTGGACTGCACAAGGCCATAGCATGCAAAGAAATTCTGGCCATACCTTTTCTTCATAATTAATACCTAAACAAAGAATAGTCCTGTAGCAAGTGTGATCTCCTAGTCTGAAGCGATCTTCCCACAGACAGCTTCTACAGGGTTACAAACTGCTTCTGATTCTTCCCTAAATTTAGCAGCAGCTATTTCAACACCAAGACTAAGATTTTTAGAAATCTATTCTATGAATATTCTTGGTATTTCAAAATGAATTCAACTTGCGTTTTGAAGGAGCATGCAAAACACCAAATAAAGCATGTGGGATATTGCCATGCAACGAGAGTGCCAAGATTTGAGTCTCTATCCATCAATTCTTCGCCATTTGACTAACAACAAAATTTGACAATCCAGGTCTCATGCAGTTTGAATAAATAAAAGCAAAAGACTCTATGGATGCACAGCAGAAACATCACCGGCTTCATCTGCTAGAACAGGGTCCTCCACCACCTAAAGGGGTGCCAAGACAAAAACTAGTTGTCTTAAAACAAAGTTTGACATCTGCTGCATGCTCAGATGCATATATTTAAAAAGTCATTTTGTACTCAAAATCCAGAAATACTCTAGGAATAAAGCCTGCTAATCTGCCACCAAGTAAATAAATAAATATAGTGGGCTTAATTTCTATCAAAAACAACAACAACCTGATTTCTGGCATCCTTTATATTTTTGCCAGCGATACTTTAAGAGATTTTTTTCTGGTATTCTGATCTAATATTGGATGACAGAAAGTCTCAGCTTTCAAAGAAAAGTCCTTGCTTCTACATTGATCTAAACTGCCAATGGCCTTAGAAACCCAAGCAATCTGAATTTCTTCCATTTAATCAATGTTCTGCAATTATGGAACGATGTTACGCATTTCTGTTCACATACAAAAAGACAGTCTAACAGATGTAAACTATTTATTGAATATTTGCCACCGATATTGTTAAATACATAATCTTGCAGTTTTTCCACTTTCAAGTTAAAATGTCAGAAACAGAACACCAAATATTTACAATTCTTATAAGGAATGTTACATAATGACACATTAAGGCGTAAATTCTTTTGGCTTATAATTCTGAAAAGAATGATAATAGCAAAAAGTGATGCAAAGTCTTCATTGTGAGATTATGATTAAGCTACAATGTTTTACAAAAATATGGTGTAAGATGGCAATAATCCCATTCAAAATCCTGCATTAGGCCCCTTCAAGAGGGGCTGATAATTTATACAGTCAAAACTTTAAAATTTACATATAAAGGTACCCTATCCACCATTGAAAAGTACAACTCAACATATACAGTTTTCAGGCCACAGTTTTGAAGGTCTGGAGTATCAAGTTGGTTTGATGAATTAGTCGGTTGGCACTTATGAACACATTTATTGCCCTGTTAGAAAAGAAAAAGATAATACTTCAGACAATTCCATAATTGTGTCATCTCATTGAAAAAGACATAGTATTAAATCTGGGTAAATAAATATATTAGCATCTAGGCTTTGCAAAAGACAAGCATCTGAGTATGCTTCACGATATTCTCATCTACCTTAAGTTTACAACTGCCAAACCAATAGTATTTCTAGACCTACCTATCCTGATCACTTACTGGCAGGAACCTCTTCAGGTTTTGACCCTCAATCATTTAATTTTGGCACTCTGACTAACTAAAAAGCATTGAACAGATGGTCATTAAATGTCTTTTTTTTTTTTTTGTCCCTGGAGTTGAACACTGCATTCTCTGATCACTTCAGCAGCTCTTTCCTCAAACACTGAACACACTCACATATGCAGAAGCAACACTCCATTTTGTCTCCTCACAAAGATAAGAGTGAGGCCACTACATCTTTAAGTAATTGTACCTCTAAGTATGACTCTATCTTGTTAAGTGTTACCACCTTTTGGTGGGTCCACACCAACTTACATAGCATGCAGTTCTGACGCAGTTAAATTACTTCTTCCCAAAGGATAAGGAATTCAAGTCTTACTACATATCTTGCAAGGAATCCCACCTATGTAAGGCATTTAAAGCTTATGCCCAACACACATGGCACAGCACTGACTTCACATAAGGTTTGAAGCTGGTCTCTGAGTATGCTTTGGGTATGTGCACATACACCAGTACTCCCCCAGATTTCAGTCACAGTTCAACCTATTCACAATACATACTGTTTACATTTATGTGAATACTTATCTATACACTACAGGATATTCAGTATCATAAAGCTACTGTGATCCACTTTTCAGCGGCATTTGCAAGTTTAGACCTGATTTCAATGAGAGGGAAAAGAAAGCTCAAGCCTTTAATAGGAGCAAGGTGGTAATCACAGCTGGGTTCATAGGACTCCCTTCCTTTAGGAACATGCTATCCCTGGATGTTTTAAGCCTTTGCTAAGTTCAGCAAGACCAGCAATGCAAGTCAGTTCTCATCTGTAAAACAGCATCATGTAGAACACACTTTGGTACCATAAAAACCTGAGAGGTGTAAGCTCAGCATCCAAAACCACTGCCACAATGAAATACAAACAAGAACAACAACTTCAAAACCCAAGGCCCGGAAAAAAGCCTCGCTTAACTGACTAAAGTGCTAGTGAGCATATAAACACATGAACATGCTGAGTCATTCCAAATATTACCATGCACTAAGTAGCTATGGAAAAAGGAAGATAAAAATTTAAGTCACCTAAAAATGCTGCATAAAGTGTTTTGCAAATGATATTTTGAAATATGGAAGTTATTTTTTCATATAAAGCATTCGCAAGTTTTCATATACATACACAAAACACCACACAGGGCAACACAACTTAACCACATATGTAAGAATTACAAGCTAATACTTTGTGTGGGTGTTGTACAGTCTTACCAGATAGATTTTCCCTGCCCCCAGTTGTGGGGAGGAAACAGGAATACTATTTTACACTATTTTAAAGCAGCCACAATAGTCTGAACTTAGGTGGGAAAAAACAACATTACCCCAGTCCTGAGGAAGGTTGCTTATGACCAAAAGCTTATCTGATTTTTCTTATCATGCCAGTTAGTCAAATACAAGATTCTTTTCTTCCCCATTAAGCACAGTTTGTGATAAGCATACTCACTTTCCATCTTTAAAATAGGTTTTCAGAGTATCACTGAAACTTTTGGAGTATTTTACAAACTCTTTCTTTTGATGCTCAAGTGCCTAAGAAACAACAACAAAAAAACAGAAGGAGAAGCTTCAAGCAACCATTTGCCACAGTGAGGGTACATTTAGTAGATTAAACAAGAAAAATAGTTTAAAAATATGCACATACAGGAACTGAAATATTTTAGAAGACATACAGAGAAATTATCCTGTTCCCACTAAACTGATACTTTTAATAAAAAAAAATCTTGCTAAAACAGTATGTCTAGTTGAAGTTTTCTTTGGCTACACATGCTCATTCCATCATTGATCAGTTAAGCTCTCCTATTTATCCTTTGACCATACGGATATGCTTCCTCTTATACTATTAAAAGAGCCATATAAATAAGTTATTTCACATACCCTCCGGTTCTGGTATTGATATTTCTTGAAGACATTATTTACTGTGTCAAGAAGTTCCTTTATTGCACTCGCGATGTCCCTATTTGGCAATAAAAAGATAGTTGTAATATCCTTAAATTATCCTAATTAAAGGCTGGAATTTAATGCCCTTCTACAAGTGGACCAACTATATTTCTTAAAACAGTCTCTATAGAATGAATGTCAGATAGGATGAAGTGAGACCTAAAGCAAAGAGTCTGTGAAGTTACAAAGTAATTCACACTGGGTATCAAGATGTTCTTTCTTCTGTCTAAGAACATGGGGCTCTTGTTAAAAATCCTCTACTCTGTTCACTTTTATACACATGGATCTAGCTATGTTCAAACTGGAGCAGAGTTGCTAGTAACTTGTACAATTGTTTAAACATTCAGACCTAAACACAGTTTTGATTCTTCCCCCACACACATTAAGAGCCATTCTCTGTGGGGAAGTGTTTTGTGATTAACATAATAAAAGCATGAGAACCAAAAAATGTCTTTGTGGAGGTATCAGTGGTAAAAAAAGAGATCTCCTGCCCCTCCTCAAAGATTAGCTATTGTATCGCCATGTAGTTCAAACTGGTCAGAAGGACCCATCCTTAATAAAGTTTAGCATTCCCTCTTGCTGTGTTGAGGAATTCTTCATTCCTTGGCTAAATACCATTAGGGAGTATCAATAACATCAGGAGATTCACAGTTGTAGCTTTGTGGGGGTATGATGCATTGCCTTTGATAAATTTGTTATTTTGACAACTTTTTGCATTTCAGAGCATTCAAGATAATCTACTACTCACTGGGCAGAGTGTACAAAAATTCAAAGTATTTTTCTGCTACAGAGTTACAAAGTAATTTTTTTCTTCTGAGATCAATGACATTTCAAAATGACATCAAAGCAGTACAGTGAATCCAAAATTAATTGTTAGGTATCCAATAATCCAAGACTTCACATGAATACAACAACTTATATTTTGTTTCATATTTGATATTTGTCATTCTCCAAGTGCTCTCTGCAATCTTAAGATATAAAAATTCTCTACTGATTTTATTCTCTTAAGCAGGGAAAGTAAACACTTCCAACTCCTTGCTGAAGCTACCAATTCCAAAAGACAGAATGTCCCCTGGATTACAAAAGAACTTGCAGGCAAGGGCTGTGAGAGTAGAGAAAAGATGAAAATGAGACACGAGTAAAAATGGGTCAGGTGAACGAACTGGTTTACCAAGTATTTTCACCAAAGAACTCTCTGCAGGAGGCAGAACCCCTCCCACAATCTGCTGTCAGAGACTCGCTGCACAATCTGTTCATCTGATCCCCAGCAAGAAAAAGAAATCTGTGTGTGCAGTGACAACAGAACAAAGCCCATCCTGAGAGGAATCCAATTGCTGACAAGGTTTCTCGGTGTCAACAAGATTCCATATCCTATTATCTTGCTCTTTACCTGTACTCTAAGGAAAAAGGATCCCCTAGTCTCAAATGCTGGGAGGAAGACTATGTTTTTGAAGGAAGGATGGGAGAGGAGGGAAGCTGACTTCTAGGAAGCCCTTTATTAGATATGGATAAGAGGCAAACCTATAAAAGCCTTACATTATATAAAAAGGTTGCATAACACTGCATAACTCTTCTTGGAAATGCCTTTTTGAGTCCTGCCACCTTAACAGTACTTAAGCAGCTCTATGCGCACATCCACTCTACAGTATGAAAGGGAGCAAATGAATGTAAACATGAAAGCAAAAGCAATTATATACTCAATATCCATTAAACAAATGCTGTTACATTCTCCTAGGGTAGCTCTACAGCTTCATATTGATGTACTGTAGATATCTTTAAATTAAGTTGCAAAAGTTAAATAGAATTACAGTAGTGCAATTAAGTTGCTGCCACTTTAATGGTTCAATCTTTAATCCACAGGATTTATCCTAAGATGTCCGCAAAATTGTTCCTAGCACATATCTACTACTTTATATTTCAGAGTCATGAACTAGAGAATTGTACCCATGGGTAGAGTGATATTTTAGGACTTCAAGGAAAGTAACACAGTAGTAACACTGTAAGCTTGGGCAGCCATTTTAATTAAATCTGTAACAGTGGAAGTGGTGTAGTAAAGCTAGATTCAGAATCTTATGTGCTATGCAACACTATGAATGTCACCACAAGCTAGTTCTTGCATGAGGAAAAAAATGACTTTAATTCAGCTATTCACGACTGTTGGAACTGAAGTGTCATCAGGTCACAGAAGTTCAGGCCCCCAAAAAACTGAAGAAAAATTCTTTCCCGTCTGTGCATAGACATTTAGCTTATTTAAAACACATTACTGGTTATCCTGACTTGGCCTAGCCACACTCCCCAGGAAGCAACTGTCTCAGCAAGTACCAGCACAAAATTGTTTTTTAGTTTGTCATTTTGAAGGACAAAGTGTTTGGATCCTGATCTGCAAATAAATAGATTATATCGCACTTACTTGATTGTCTGAAGAAACCTCACTCTGTCATTTATCTCATCAGGAATCTTACTAAGAATCTGTTTAAGTGCTCGTGCCTTTTCATTCAGGTCTTGGAATTCTGGTTCTGGTCTTTCAATCATATATTCTAACAAGGAAAACATTCAAATATTCCATCAGTTTCTACTGACAGCTAAAACTGCTACTTCACAAAATGCAGCACAATTGAGCCCCACAGCTCAATTCAAGGTGAAAACAGGCAACAATCACACCCACAAAATGGCAATGCCTATGCTTTGTGTCAACAGAAATATAGCATAAATCCTTTCTAAATGGAAATCCGAACAGGAAAGAAGCCCAACTTATTTAACTAGTGTGAGACGCTGAAAATATTATACTAATTAAGTGTGGTCTAAAAATACTTCACAGCTCCTTTTTGCTACTGTTAATAATTTGAAACATGAAAACGAAAAGCAAGCTTTATTCTCTTCCTCCATTATTTGCTTTTTTGCCTAGCTCTTTAAATTGCAAAGGCAAATCATGCAATTCCCCAAATAAACATAAACTCCAAACATTCATTCTCTCGGTCTTTCTCTTACTAGCCAAGTGTTCAAGACAGGACTACTGTTCTCCTATTCTGACTAATAGGAAACCTATTAAAAAAAAGAACTTTGTAAATAGGTAGAGAAATGCACACTCCTTGGTAATAGTATAACTAAAGATACTCATACTCAACATAAGGGATGAGATTTTACCTTCTACATCATCAGCTGCCATACGCAGAAGAGACTCTGTGAAGTTCACATCCACACTTTTTTTCTCCAGAATTTTCATAATGATGTCCTGTGTGAGACCTGGATTTTCTTTTTCAGCCTGCATTGCAAAGGTTTTTATTTAGACATGCAAGACCTGAACACTGCAAGCATAAAGGCAGACTTTTATGCAACACCCTTCACACACAGCAAGAGTTTGCTAGTAACTTCAAGAGTCTAATGGGCTTAAGCAAGCAGATTACATTGCACATCATTCCTCTGCTACAAGACACATTTTTCTTAGATAATATCAGAGGTTTTACATAAGCAACTTTCCTAATAAGCTCTTCCATTCACTTCAAATTGGATAATATTCTGAATTTAAATTCGGTACATTCTGTTTTACTCCTATAAAGGAACTTTGAGTGAATTGACACAGGAGGTATTCACACTACCTATGTTGCTATCAAAAGACTGTGCGGTATTAAATCAGAATGAGAAGGTTTTTTTTAGTACTACAGGTTGTTTTTTTTTTTTTCCCAGCATCATACCTTTTCCATTACTTGCATTCTGCTTAGCACTTTACCACCAGTTTTTAAAACACTTAACATCTAAAGAGCTCTAGTTGAGAATCAAGACTGTCTACATACAGTCAGATTTCAATGCAGAGATGGGGAAGTATTATTTACACAGCTCAAACTAAGAAGGTATATTACAGTTATTTTTGGTGATTAAAAATAAAAAAAAATCACCATCACCTATAAGAAAAGGACCAGGAAAAAAAGCCATTTGCAAAGATTTAAAATAGGCAGAAGAAAAATTCTAAAAGGAAAAGCATCTTTTTTCCATTTACAGCTAGGTGCAAATACGCAAAACACTAAACCTCCTCTTAGCCAAATAGTAACAAAATTTCATATCCATTCATTCTAAAAATTATTTTTAAAGTTTGCTACATTTCTATTTCCCCATAAACACCTACTCTAAGCATTCCTGTCATGGTACAGACAAAAATTGTTACCTTTACCTCTTTTTAACCATGGCTTTCAAATTCCTATTCATTACACATACTGCCACACTTCAACTTAGTGGTGAATATCCTATTCATTACACATACTGCCACACTTCAACTTAGTGGTGGATATTACCAATCAACTAATCTTATATAGACACACACATGCATTTAAAACTATGGATTAAGAATAAGGTAGTCTTAAAACAAGAAAGTACAAAGCAGCAAGACAGCTGAGAGTTATTTTAAGAGTTATTTAAATTACAGATATTTTACATTCCAGATAATCATTCCTCAAAACAAGTTACTGCTCACCTTAATAAAAGCTGCTCTCAGTGTCTGAGCTGCAGATAGATTTACTCTTTCTAGCTGCAAGGAAAGTAGAATGATTAGCAATTCCAGTGTTATCAGAAGAAAATAAGCACTCAGGTCTTACCTTAGAAAGCAGAATGGAAATGGGAACAGACAAAATCTGAATGATTGGTCTGATTGAAAGATAGATCTAAGTTTACTCCCAAAAGGAAAAAAAGACTGCCACTATAAATAAAAGCATAAAAAAGCCCAAATGCATCACTGGACATGTTTTGATCTCGACCAGCCTGCAGGCTGCAGTTCCAAACAAGGCTTTGAAAACATCCTGACCATCTCCAGGGTCTGTGGATAGGGAAATCTCCAACTAAATAAAGCCACTAGCAACAAAAATATTACGCTGTTCATAGGTAACTGCATGTTATTGGTCACAAAACACAGAAACTACTAAAACTATAGTGTATCAGCCACTATTACAGCTAAAATATCTGCAGAAAACACCCAAAGTTTACAATAAAAAAGGAAACACTAAAATAATAATCTCTAAAGGAAGGGCACATTAAAATATATGTGTAATTTGATCAGGGTAGTTGGCAATCTAACTTCTACATTGTGCACAGCGCTATGAGTCATCTTTTTTGGTGAAAATCTTGCCTAGCACAAAACTTTAGGAAGAAAGAACTGGGCTGAGATAACTAACAACCTTTTAGTGTTGCCTTAATGAAAAGGATTTAAAAAAAAAAATCCATAGCAAGGAGACAGTGTTAGATGTGTGGCAGAAAGCCTTCAATATCAAGATGAACAACCTACTTTTGTGATCAAATTTCCAAATTAAATGGGTTTACTGCATTCTAAAGCAAAACCACACAGCTTACCTCATTGAAGACAGGGTACATAACTGCATAGAGTGGCATGGAAACCATAGAAGTGGTCTCTGCTTCATTCTTCATCTCTTCCATTGTCATCCTCATTCAAAGCCCCACTTCTCAGGAAAAATGCTATAGAAGCATAAAACTCCTCATTCACTGAAACGTTTCTTCTTTTTCCTCGTTGTGCAAGAATTAAGAACCTAAAAAGTATACTGTCCTTAGGCTGCATGAAGGGAGGGGAGAAAAAAAAAAAAAAACATAAAAAAGAATGTTTATGACTGAAGTTTTCTAAAAATGAAAAGGCACACAACAACTTTAAGTTTACAACTGCCCAGAAAGTAGGAATTATTTTACAGATGGAGTTGAAATAAATATGCTTCCACTTAACTGAATTTCAAAACCCTAGTTCAAAATTAAGTGATCGTATATCTTTAGTAAGGTACAAAGCTGAAAAGCTTTGACTTAAGTTTTTGTGTAACCCTTGCCCAAAAGTAGCAATTTTATTTAATATGCAATACATAAATCTTGCCACCACAAGTAAGCAACAATGTAAGATTCCTGTCAACTCGCATACATGAAAAAGCTCTGTTTAAAAGCATTAAATGATACAAACCCAAAATACTAGTAGATGTGTTAAGATAGAGCTAGCATTAAAACTAGATACCTATTCCAAAATACACAGTATTTGTAGCAAACTATAATTGTGCTACAGGACACAACTATCAGAGTCTGCTTCCTATCTGTTTGAGTTCTGAATACTATGTCTTTGTTTTCATATTAGCAGAAGTCTTGTTTCAGTTCAGGGTGTGTCAATAGGCATTAACTCAATAAAAACTGCTCCAGTAACTGAACCCAGTTTTTGGAAGTTCTCCACTCAGTCCAGCTCATCCTCTCCAACATGGAGTGATCACCACTTAGAAGCAATCTGGAAAAAAGGTCACCCTGTAGCTCATAAGAAATTCTCTGTAGAAGTATGCTGTCTTATCTTGGTATTTTAGTGTAAAGACAATGCAAAGGGAATATAAGAATTACCACAAGCTATTACTGTAATCTGTATCACTTCTCAGGAGTTTGAACAGTTAAGAAAAGTCCAAATGTTTCTTCTTGTTGTATTCTTCCTTTTGCTTTGCAGCGGCTAAGAGTTTTCTGCATAAAACCATTTAAATTGAAAGAGATGGTCATTTTGCCCAGGACAGGTGTGTATAGTAGTTAACTATAACTGTACAAAGGGAAATTTGTTACTGGTTACAGCAAGCACTGTGTAGTCACCTGGGTGACTATAAGTATCATGCATATTATATCTAAGTATATGACTAGGTGCTTTGAATTTAACCAAAAAGTGAAAAACAAGGTAAAGCACTAGTCACATGGCAGAAATATCTCACAGTTAAGAAGAAATTTGAACAAAGATATGACTGTCATCAGAAGTGACTGTTATTTATTCAAGTCTTTTCACATGAATTACCTATCATAACTTTTATCACCTTCATTTCACATATGTTCAAGCCCTTCATCATAACATATACAGGCAGATTCTCACAGCCATAAAAAAAGCCTTCTGTGATTTTAAAAAGGGATACGACCGTATGAGGAGGGTCCACATGGACGAAACTGTGAAATTAGGATTCTCGCATTTCTGTCACATACCAGTAGCTATTTTACAGCTGTCAAGAACACAGAATACAAGTGAATATTCATCATACCTCAAAGTTGAGTGTATTTTCAAAAATTCTTTCAAAGTTATAAAATCATGCAAACTCTCATATATTAGAGGGGAAAATACTAGTTTTCATTCACAACTGCTGGTATCGCAAGCACCAGCTCTCCTACTTACTACAGGTGCATATTCCCTGTACTAAGTAACTCAGACACACAAGGGGCAGGGAGGAGGCACAGAACAGTTTTACTGATTAATTCTCTGTTTCTGCAAGTTCAATAGAAAGAAATAATCAAGGGACATACTACACAAAGGAGGACCTCTGAAAAGAGCATTTCCAGATTCATTTACCCAAGCTTTTTACCTAAATTGTTGTCACGAATAGATTTTTGGCTTAGTTTGAGAGTACCATATCAAATAACTGATCAATATTTTTCATTTTGGGAGGACAAAAACAAACATTAGATAAAATTAGACTGTTAACCAGTTAGTAGTACTCACATGGAAAAAAAATGCTAACTGAAAACATGTGTTTTATGAAGATGAAAAAGTATTATATCATGGACCATAACAAACCCATACATTCCTGAATAGCCATAAATGATTATTAATCTATGGTACAGTTTAATCTGCCATATAGAAACAAATATACACAGTCTATCATCTCTTTACCAGATAGCAACACTCAAACAAACAAAAACAGAACTGGGATTGATATTAATATAGAGGATATGTGTTTTGACTAAAAGCAAGAGGTAGCTTTATAAACATGTACATAAAAATATGTATAAGAAACATCAAGTACTTTTGTTGCCAGCCTATGAAAAGAAATATAGTCAAGGTATCATTAGCCCTTGTTGCCTGTTATTCTATAAAGCTTCCCATCTTCCAGAAGATAATCGCCTGACATGCAATTACCTAATGTATTTGTCTGTTAATATTACCACACTATGCATCTTCCTAACTAGAGTTTTCTTCACATCTTACATACATAATTTAGGTGTACTGTCTTTAATGATGAAAAATAGCAGAAACAGAAGTCTTTGAAAAACAAAACAAACAAAAAAAGCCTTTGTGTTACAGAAAGATAGTTTCTCAGAGCTGCACTAAAACAGAATCCCGATTGACTGAATTGATATGGAAAGCAAGATCACCTCTATTACTTACATAAATTATTAGAAATTCAATGTGCCTTTAGAGGGGCCAGGCTACAGCCAAAGTTTAAATGAAAATTATCATGCTGCTCCTATCTTTTTCTTTTCTTTGGTCTCTGATCAAGACTTGTCACGTACAGTGCATCAAGACTTAGGGAATCACTGTCTTCTGAAAGCTTAACTCCAATTCACTAGAATCTGAAAATAGCCTTTTAATTAAGGTAAGTTTATATGAGTTCCACTAGCTATTTAACTCAAGTTTCATGTTATCGAGAAGATGGAACAAAACTCTAAAAACGTGATGTTAGAACAGCACAATGTAGCTCTGTGCTAATTAAGCTCAGACAAATCCTGGCAAATTACTATCAAATGACACACAAAGCTGTTTCTCACCTGGCATAAAACTTGTTAACCGGGGTCTGAGAAGACAAGAAAACACACAGACTGAATGTCTGGGAACAAACACAGCCTGCCAAATATAAACTGCACATAAGCCTGATTTTGATTACAGTGATCCCACAGATTCCAGCACAGCCCATTAGCCAGGAATTATAACAAAGTCAAGCTTCTTTACATGACATCACGTGAAATGAGCCAGAGACAATGAACAAGATGGATCTGAGCGAATTTAGAGATAATTTAGAGATTCTACTTTGATAGCAAGGCTGAGGTGTCTGGCTACAATCCTTGGTCTCAAGTTAAAACCAGCAAGCTCTATTAAGAGAGATGCATTGGCATGGAGTATGGTTTCACTGTCAATACAAATCTTACATTCCACCCTTTCAATTTTCAGCACTTAAGTGTTATTATGACAGTTATTCAGTAAGCACTGGGAGACTCTCAGTTTTGTTCACTAGCTTTAGGAATTTTACTACTGCCACTCTTAAGAGTGACCAAGGTGAAAGTCAGCTTTCTCTAATCTACGCCACTGACAGATTTTTAGTAAAGCGCTAAATCAAGCGGCAGAAGTACAGAGCTCCTAATGCAAATACCACTACGGTCTACTGTAATCTTCCCCAAGCTTGCATTTGCTTCTTGGCTAGTGAGATATCTATGAAGAAAAAAATGGTGTCGGTGTAACAATAGCTTGTCAAATTGTGTTTAACGAGAAGACAGTATCTCAATTATAACTCTAAATAATTTTTATTTAATTTTTTTTAATAACAGAAACCTTATGCATCAACTGGCTTAACTCAAGATTCAAAATCCTGCCACCAGTAGGCCTACCTATGCCAGAATGATACTGCCTCTATCCAAGTCTCCAGGCTATATATACACCTTACATAGGGGAACAGAATATACTATTTAAACTGCATACATAGCGCCACACAGCTTGGCTGCTTTGTCATGCTCCCCTTATTAATGGCCATTTGAAAAACAGATTTAAAAAAAAAAAAAAAAAGAAAAAGAAAAAAGAAAAAAAGCTTCTTCCTTTCCACACACTAGCTTACCTCCTAGCACTACACTTCCTTATAGACTATAATCTCTTACCATCGTGTAACTTAAAGTGTATGCTATGAAGTCATTTAAGCTCTGTCCTCAAGAACAATTTTTCTCCCTTTAAAAATTGACAAAACTTCACGATGCATTTGTAAAAAGACTGTGAGAAAATACTAAAGCAGCTATCTTTCAGACCCAGACAAGCAAGGCTTTGGCTAAATAAGAATACTAAGAAGGTAAGGCTGGCTTGAGACATTTGTAAGCTAATTCCTTCTCATTCCCTTTCAGCAGGCCACCTGCTTCAGCTTTCTGAAGGGCAAGCAAGAAACACCTGTGGATCTAGCTAACAAATACAGGTTTCTACTTTTACTTACTGAAAGCCTTAGAGAAACTAAAGGCTTACAAGAAAATACCACCTTCACCTCTACTTTCATTTCTACTATGCAACATACTGGCCTTTTGGGGGGGTGGGGTGGGGGGAAGGAGCAGACATGTTTTTCCTTGGAATGTGAGTCAAAGAAGGAGAAAAAGGTTGATTTGTGTATGGGGAGCAGAGAAAGGGATGAGGACTGAAAAACTGAACCTGATCAACTTATCTTTTCTAGTGTCCTCTCTGAAAATGGTTAGGAACACATTTCAGACAAGCACATAAAAAAAAACAACAAAACAATAGATACAACATTAGATTTACTTTTCAAGTTTCAACAGTGGCTTTCAGAGCATTCACGGGAACCAGTGCACAGCTCAACTATGATGACAACTTCTGTGTTCAAAAAAAAAGTAAAGAAAAACAGAAACAATTAAAAACGCCCTTTATTTAACTAGTTCCACCTTCCAATTTGCACCCCCAGTGGTTTCACTGAAAAGACAGCAGAAAGAATATTGTTAGAATATAGCTTTGCGTTCTAAAAGGAACTTTAAAAACCTGCAGCTGAAGAGATAAGCAGTTCCCAAACACCCATCCAAACGCACTATAGTCACTTACACTTGGGTTCACCCTGACAAGGCCTGACTACTCATGCACTATTTTGTGAGAGTGATTCCTATGAGTAATTCAGAAGTCACACAAACAATTCACCACAAACCCAAGTAGCTCACTTGGAGAATCAAGTCAACCTTAAAAAAAAAAACCCACAAATTTATTCCAAAAATCACTCTTATAATTGATTCACACTCTCTTGCCATGCTGAACTTCAAAAATGAAAATGATTTAGTCCTTCCCAACAATAAAAATAATCTAGTTTTTGCACTTGCCACATGAGGAACAAGAAGGGCCTCCAAGACTGCACCTCAGTTTCACCAGTTACCTAAGTAAAAGTTATTTTAACTGGAACAGGTCGCTATTCTTAGCCCACATAATGGCAACAACATATGCCAGCTTCTCCTCCAAGATGTTCCCAGTCTTGCCTTGGGGGATTTGAAAGTAAAACAAATATTCCTGTCTCTATTTGTCTATCAAGCACCCTGAGAAATGAGACTCAAACAAACCAATTTTCCAGCAGCCAAACAGAGGTCTCATCCCCCACCGAGTCAAATCTCCTGAGGAGGCTCCTCACAAACATTAGGAAGAGCTAAAAATACACAACGGGCCTGGGCGGGTGGGGCCCAGGCCGAGCACCCGCCTCCCTCACCCAGTCCAGACTAGGGCCCAAAGCCTGGAAGGGCCCCAAGGACCAGGCGATGAGGAGATAGTGGGCGGCGGGAAGGACGAGGCCGCGCCAGGCCTCACTCCAAGGGGAACCCGGTCACCTGGGGGCCCGGCCAGGCCGCAAAGGCACCGAAGGGAAGGTGGGAACGAGAAGAGAGAGGGAGCCCCAGCCGCCCTCGCCTCAGGACAGCGCTGCCAGCGGCCCCCGCCGACCCCTCCACCAGGGCCCAATGCTCGAAGGCCGTTTACGCTCGTAGCAGAGCGCAGGCTCGAGGAGAGACAGAGGCCCTCCACAAAGGCACTAGTGACCCCGCCGCACCTCCTGCGCTCCCTGCCGCCAGCGCGGGCACTCTCCGGGGACACGGAGCCTCTTACAGTGCGCCCCGGCCCGCCGAGCTCCCCCCGATCCTCAGTGGGCTTCGCCACCACGCCGGAAGTGCCGGGAAGAGGAAGCGGCCGCCGCCGTTACCGCACAGCAGGCGTTGTCCGGAAGTAGCCTGCAGCAGCAAGAGCCGCGCCAGGACTCCTGGGAAATGTAGTCCTCGCGCCGTGCCGCCACCCGCCCCACAATGCGGCGCGGCGCCGAGGGGTGGGCTA
>VZSV01000051.1:3842099-3870807 GCA_013398735.1 Nothocercus julius
GGGGCCGGGGGATATGAAGGCGGCGGCCGCGGCGCCGTCAACACTCCCTGGGCTGGCGGCGTGCGGGAGTTCCTGAGGCGCTTGTGGTGGTGCTCGTCGTTCCTGGACGGTGAGTGCGTTCGTGTGCCCCGCGCTAGACCCCTTGCAGGGGGCTTCCCAGCGCTGTTCGGTTCCCTCTGTTCTGGGGAGCTCGCTCGTGCAGAGTTGTAACGGTCGCGCGTAGCCGTTGCTGGCGCGCGAGCTTGACCGTTAGCGCTGAAGGGGAGGCGGTGGCGGAGGGAGGGAGATGCATCCCTTACGAGCACTTGGAGGGAGGGGGGATTAAAAAATAACCCACCTGGTAGGACTGATGCTCTCGGCGTGAGCTCGTCCCTGTGAGGGAGCCGCCGGCGCTTCGTTACCGAGAAATCGCGCGGCGAGGACGGTCAGTGTTTCGAAACTCCCCGGCACGGAGCGGGAAGAGGCTCTGAAGGGCGTCCCTGGAAGCGCCGCTTCTGAAGCGCCCTTTTTAGGGCTTCCTTGCTGGAGCTACGAGGGCGCGTTTCTTGTTGGCAGGAATCGTAACAAAAATACTGAAAAATATTTGAAGGAATTATCTGTTCTTCTTGTAGTGCCAGGGCATGGTCAGTTAAGCATGAAGGCTTTGTATACAGTCCTCACTTGGATGTCCTGCCTGCTTGATCCATGACTGTTGGCAAGTTTGTGACTATGAGTAATCCTTGAGTGTCCAAAGGCAGAAGTTCCACCTCTCAACTTGCAGTATTCTCCCCTTTATCGATATTAACATTATAAGTCATGTCAGTGCTTGGAAAACTGTAGGAATATGTGGAGGCTCTTTTTTGGTCTGTTGGGAAGCTTAAATGAGACAGCATGTTATTTGCTAGAGATAGTACTGAAATGGTTTAGATTAAAAGCTTTGTAAAAATGCAGTACTGATGAAGTATAGCTTAGTTCTGGGTTTCTATCTGCATTTGTGTATATCAATATGAAAACTTTTTTAATATTAGTGATTATGGTCTAATATTAAGAAGACATTCTGATGCAAACAGGTGAATGAATGTGGAACTGAACAGGTTTGTGAAATATTGGCTGTACCCTGTTCTTCCAGCAGTTTATTTTATTTCAATCAGATCAATATATGATCAGTATGGCAGGTATTTCATATATCTTACCTTTAAATGATGAGAGACTATGAAGAAGTCATCTTATAGATTGAAATGCGTGTATGTATATGATACTCTACCCTTTTGAGGAATTCAGTGTTTCAAAATAAAGCTGTAAAAATTCCATACAGTGGAAGTGGTACCAGTTTTTAAACTAGAATATTCTACTGCACTATCCATATTCCTCCAACAGATGTGTACCACTATGGTCTAGGTTACAGCTTTGTTATATGTTGGAAAATTTGAGTGGTTCACTTAAGGCATAGCTTTCCTCATTCTGTTCTATGAAAATGAAAAAATTCTCTTCAAAATAAAGCCAACCTCAGTATCAGCTGTGTAATTAAACTTCAAAAAAGCATGTAGTTAACAAATACTTGCACAACACAAGATGGAAGTTAAAAATATCAAATTCCCTTCTCAAAAAAGGGAATGTGGAATTAGCAAAGTATAAAAGATGAGTTGTGTGTTTTGAGGGCGAGCTGAAAGCAGGGCTTGCCAGACTTGACAGGAAGAGCAAGCAAGGCTGGAACTTCAAAAAGGGTTGCTTCTTTTTCTGACTCTTGGTTTTGTTTCAATTGTATTGGATGGTGAGTGGGGGAAAGGGAGGGAATTGGAATTAAAAAGAAACCTAAAGTCACAATATAGAGCAAGAAGCCTTCAAATTTTCCCTGCTTTATAAAGTATATGGATATTTCTGAGATCCCAATATCCCCTGTACCAGGAGGAGTATGGTGGAAAAATGCAGTTAATCTTCTGAATCACTTTTTCTCTGAAATCTCCAAAAGATTTCCCTGTTTTGATTGCTCTTGGTAATCAAATCAGGATAGTAAATAAAATATATGGGCATTTAAAGTGAGGAGTAATTAGGTATTGCAGAATTAGAAAGTAACAAGACAACCCAAACTTTCCTCTCAAGAGGAAAAGAGGAAACTTAAGAGTTATATTACCTTTGCCATAAGGTGAGTTCTATCCATGAATGAAAGCCCTTCAGTACTATTTATGTGAATGATTACCAAGAGTAAAATGGAATTTACATTCTTGATTTTCAATTGTTTTAATATCTGTGGGGGCAAAGGCCTGCTTAAATAACTGGAGCGATATGATCCAGTTTTGTTGAGTCAGAGCAATCTCATATCGCAAGTGTATGTGCGCACATGCAGGACACTGGGCAAACCTCTTCTGTAGCTTGCTGGGCTATAAAACAGCTTTGTCCCTCAGTGCTTTTGCCTTGAGACAAATGCAGTGCTTGGCTACAGAATTACATGAAGCATTTGAGAACAAGGCGACTGTTTGTGGTATTTGTTCCCATTCCCCTGCAGAATGGAGTCTATATTCACTTTCAATTTTGGTAATATCTATTAATGCACTTGAAAATGAAGAATATAAGTTCTATTTTGCTCTTGGTTATCATTCACATGATGTAATTTAATAGTTCTAAATGGTTTTCTATTCATGAATAGAAATTTGTTTGTCTTAAAAAAAAAATGTGCAATCATGTGCAGGAGGTAATGAAACTAGCAATTCAAGACAGAAAATATCCTATGGCAATGTAGTAAGGGTTAAGATTTGGTCTTATTTTTTGTTTACACTTCGTATTTAACATTCAAACCAATACAAAAAGGCAGACACAAACTATCCATCACACAAGGAATATTTTATTTTTCTATAAATAGCTTAATATGATTATTAGGGAGTGCAAATATTTAAGATCTCTGTACTGTGAGAGCACAAGTTGCTGACACTAAATGAGAAATCTGAAATTTTTGATCCTCACTGAAAGACTGAGGTGATCTTTCTTCATTTTCCCTCCCCCATATTTTATTTTAAAAGTTAATTACATATTGTATGCATGTAGATACCAAGATATCCAGTGCATTTTGCAAAAACTCTAGCTGACTAGATTGCCTTGTCCTCTGTGTTAGACACTTGCATGTGTACAGGTGTGTGCATGCTCTGCTTGTAGCTCCCTCCACCCAGACAGAGCTTTTAAAATAGCTGGTTCTTGACCACGTGGCTAATACCTGTTGTCTTCTGCTGTACAACAATGTTCTCTTTTGTCTGTTCTCATGTTGAAAACTTCTAGTATCTATTTTGGTGGCGTTACAATGTGTGATAAGGAGTTGTTCGTATGTGATATGTAAGCTCACATCCTACTTTACTTAATATACTTAAAAGCTATTGATGGTGAAAACTGCACTGTGGCTAGTGTGTGATTAAAAACTGAGTTCACTTACCTTTTGGTATTTTAACATTATTTTAAAGCAACTA
Source organism: Nothocercus julius (assembly GCA_013398735.1). NCBI lineage: Eukaryota > Metazoa > Chordata > Aves > Tinamiformes > Tinamidae > Nothocercus > Nothocercus julius. Next base: position 3,845,531 of record VZSV01000051.1, read on the forward strand.
TAGCTATGAGACAGGAAGGGAAAAATTGTATTGATAAAAGCTAATGAGTTAGATGTGTTTGGCTTTTAGGTTAATAAGATTTCACCTTTTGTGTTATAAAAGATTTATGTCTTAGCCAAGTGCTTAAAAATTACAATAACCCCTGAGAAATATTTTTCATGTCTTAAGGCTATTCCTTCATAAAGAAATAATAATGACAAATAATATTACTGCAAGAAGGAGAAAGCTAGACAGTGTGGTTGCATTTGGTTTTACCTAAATAGCTGAATTATTAGTCAGAAGGCATATTTCCCTTTGTGTATTTCAGCTGTGCAGTTGCTACAGCGTTACCATTGCATCTAAACAAGTAATTGTTTTAGTGCCAAATGTTTCAAATCTATTGTATATGTCTGAGAAATCTCAGCTCACTGTGACCTTGATTGGTCTAATGGACAATTGCCTGCTTCTAGAAAGATCCTGATGTCTGACAGGACTGAAACTGACTACCACATGTGCAGTGAGATTTTTTTTTTTTTTTTTTTAATATACAAACACAAGTACTTGTTAACTAGGCATGGTCTTTCCAAGTCCTGGAAGAATGTCAGTTATCTATTTTTTTTTTTCTTTTCTATCCTTTTTCCTGTGTACTGAGTTTGGGGAATTTCTGTATTTCAGTTTTCATTTCCTGCTGTCTTTCAACATCTTCAATACTTGTTTTCTCCAATACAATTCCTTGAAGTTTGCTTAGTAGAAGAAAGTAAACATGAATTGCCTCCCCAATAATAACTTGCTCAAACTTGCTGCCAAACTGTATTTTGGGTCTCCTCCTTTGCAGAAGAGATTCAGTTCCATCTCTTGATTATCCTGTGGATTTTGTGGAGAAAATCATAGGACTTGGCCTTATACTTTTGATGCTTTTCTTAACTGACCTTGATATGTCAGGGTAATGCTGGGATCAGTAGAGACAGCCTGTCTGGTTGCCTCACTGTCACTTACCTGCTGGAGACTGCCTCCTGCCTTTGCAATGTAGCAAAATTGTGTTTTTCCAGTAACTGCTGTTTCTAAGTCTGAGGTCAGGTTCTCTGGCCCAGGTTTTCCAGTTTACATCAGTTATATAAGTTGTAGTTAGAACAGATTTAAAGATTTACGGTGCATCTCTTCAAAAAGACAATTTTACTGTACCAATTAGAATACTTTTCTTTCTGCACACTTAAGCTAAAGCAGTTATTGGAGCATTTCATGACTGTGTACTTCACATAACAATTTGAGGTCACTAAAGCAACTCTTTTTATCAGATATCTTTTTTTATATAACATTTGCTCTAGTTTCTAAACTATTTAAAAATAATCAAAAGCTAAGGCCATCTGAGCAACTGATTAACACCAGATCTTCAGCTAGGCATCCTGTTGTTGCAAATGATACCTAGGTCTCAACCTGAAAGAAATGGAGGTAGAGGCTGTTGATCCATGATATCCTTTTCATTTGGCAAAGTAGGAGGAAGATGAGAGGGAAGCCAAGTTATTTTTACTGTAAATATGTCAGTTTACTGAGTTGTTAATTTCAGATTATTCAAAAAGCAAGAGGAGGCAGCACTGGTGTCTGCCAAAACCAAAGTAATTAGTGGGAGTCAGAAGATGTCTAATGATTCCTACTAAGTAATAAAGAGAAATAAACTACTCTCTTATAGAACTGTAACTGTATTTTAACAGATCCAGTTCAATTTTATTTCTAAAAGCATATGTGCTTGCATGTGGTATGCAAAAAATTCCTTATTAAAGTGATTTCCTTATTCACAATAATTTCCAGACAGCAGGTGTTTAAAAAGACAAAAACAAATGTCTCTGTTTCTAAAATAAAGATTCTGGTACCACTTGTCAAAGCTGATATTTGAGCTCTTGGCCTTTTCTTTGCTAGGCTAAACAGGCCCAGCTCTCAGCCTGTCCTTGTAGGAGATGTTCCAGTCCCTGGACCCTCTCCAGTAGCTCCATGCCCCTTTGGTACTGGGGAGCTCAGAACTGGACATAGTCCTCTGGATGTAGCCTCACTAGGTCCGAGTAGAGGGGCAAGTTCATCCCCCTTGACCTGCTAGCAGCAGGCTCCCTTGACCTCCTGCTGCAGCCCAGGAGTCCATTGGCCTTCTGGGCCACCAGGGCATGTTGCTGCCTCACGGGTGACTTATTTTCTGCCAGGACTCCTGGCTCCTGTGCAGAGCGGCTCTCTAGCAGATCACCCCCAGCCTGTACTGGTGTCTGGGGTTATTCTTATCCAGGTGCAGGACTCTGCACCTGCCTTTGAACCTCATGAGGTTCCTTTCTGCCCATCCCTCCAGCCTGTCCAGGTCCCTCTGGTGTATCAGCTACTCCTTTCAGTTTTGTATCATCAGCAAACTTGCTGGCGCTGTGCTCTGTCTCTTCATCCAGGTCACTGATGAATAGATTGCACAGGATTGGGCCCAATTCTGTCCCCTGGGGGGCACAACTAGCTACAGATCTCTGTGCCATTGATCACAACTCTTAAGCTCTGCCACCTAGCAAGTTTTCAATCCACTTCACTGCTCACTCATCTAACCCACCCTCCCTGAGGATGTTATGGGAGATGGTGTTAAAAGCTTTGCTCAAGTCAAGGCAGACAACATCCACTGCTCTCTCCTTGTCTACACAGTCAGTCCTATCACAGAAGGCTGTCAGATCCGTTCACCATTTCCCCATAGTGAATCTGTGCTAACTACTCATCGTCTTGTCCTCCTTGTGCATAGGGATTACATCCAGGATTGGGGATGGATGTGAGGCTGACTGGCCTGCTGCACTCTTGGGTGCATCTCATCAGGGCTCATGGATTTGTGGGTGTCAGGTTCATCTGTGTGATCTCTAACCTGATCTTCAGTGAAGGGCAAGTCTTCCTTTCTCCAGACTTCCTCTCCTGTCTCCAGGGTCTGGGCTTGCAGAGGGTTGACCTTAGTAAAGACTGAAGCAAAGAAGGCATTCAAGGGATGGTTACAAAAATAAGAGGCAGAGCTCAAATCCTGTTAATGTGACATTAATGTCCAGGTTTTGGTTAGGTTGCTTTTTCTGCCCTGCAGTGATGTTGTGAAGGGTATATATAGGTGTCATAGGGTAGGGGTCATTTGCTGTGTTTAGGTGACAGTAGTTGAGGTCTGGAAAGGATATTTTGAATCTGTCCTATGTGTCCTATGTCATTCCGGTATCAGCTTGCCCCTCCTTCATCTGTTGTGGTTTTTTGTTTGTTTTTTTTTTTTTGTTGTTGTTTTTTTGAGTTACTTTCTAGAAATAAGTGGCTTAACTATCTTCCCCTACTAACTTCCTAATGCTGAAGTAGACTACGTAGCAAAGTGGTTACATTACTTAATAAAAAGTAGTCTAATTAGAGGCCAGAGAGAAATGCATGCCAAAGAATGGCTTCTCTTCCCCTGCCCCTTATTTGATGCTCTGGCTCAGCTGTACAAAGAGCTCTACATACATTTCCATTGGGAATTAGGAAAGGAGTGTTTTTAGATGAACAACATCTGGCAGATTTAAACAGTCTGGAAGAGCGTTTGTGGTGGTTCATAGCTGTAGGTGCTGCCGTTCTTCCGTCCGTCGGGACAGGTTCCCAAGATGTGTGCAATGCTTGTCTGAATTTCCTGTTATCTGTCTAGTCACTTCATACCCTGCCCATGCTTGTTGCTTCCTGTAGGGAAGCATCTGAGGCACTGCAAATACCATGGTAGCACAAACAGAAGAATTTGAGAGCTTTTTGGAGTCTCCACTTGCACAGAAACTACTCCTTAGCATTATCTGTAGCTGCAAGTTTCCATCTGCTCTTCCTGCAGTGCGTATGTTGAAATAGTAGGGAAAACAAAATACTGGATTTATGGGGTGATCCTGAGAAAACGAAACAAGCAGGAATGTCTTATGGGATATATGGAATGGCCAAGCTGATAGAAAACTTGCGTGAAAGTGAAACTTGCATGAAAGTGAAAAAAATTAACTAAGCTAAAAATTAACTAGTAAGTAAATGTATTTTGTGAGGATGGAATCTATGAAGGAAAAAAAAAAACTGCCATCGGCTAAACTTTTATATAGGAGTAGAGGGAAGCCTACTTACAGTATCAAAACATAGGCAGCTTGTTAGCTAGACATAACTGATGTCAGGTCTTCAGCTGTGAAGTGACAGCAAAATGCCAATTAGTTTCAAGAGGCTGAACTTTCACTCATTTACAGTGCAGATAAGTTCTGGGGTTCTGGAAGCACATTTCTCCAGGAGAACCCTGGCATGGCTGGTGTTAGTTGGAAGGAGGAGCAAGCAACATAGGCCCAAATGCGGTTGTAGGAATTGTTGAAAAGCTGTGTCAATCTCTATGGGTAGAAAGAGTGTTGAAGAGATATATTTATGATGGTGTGTTACCACTACCCTTCATTTAGGGATTGACAAGGACTACTTGAACTGATATCGAACATCCCTTCATAATAATTCTCACTTCTTTGGGATAATTTGGAATAATCTTTATGTCACTATCCCATCTTTGAGTTTTAACTTAATTCCTTAAGATCTGCAGGGCTTTAAGTGACTCCTCAGAAATGTAACCAAAGTACTAAAAGAAGTAGATTTTTACAGTTATGGATTATATTGGCCTGTAAAAAGGGATTAGATTGGCCTCTTGCTCTGGAAAAAAATATTTTTAAAGAGTGACACTAATGCATAGCCTAGTTTTAGAAAGGAGAAAAGCTGCACTCCGTCTTTTGGGGTACGGATTATTTAATCTACTTAACCTACATTTCTTCAGCATAAAACAGAAATGATAATGATTGTGAGGTATTTGGTTTGTTAAAAGGGAAAAGTCAATTTGAACCTGGTAATACTTTTTACAGCTTTAATACATTGCATATAGTAACTACATGGCATAATATTCTTCAGGCATGTTGATTTTTACTGTCCCAGAGCTGCTTGGTATAGATTTCTTAGAGATATCAGATCATTCAGACTAGGTACTTTAAGGATAAATGGTACCATAGATTTCAGAGGGAGGGTGCTCTGTAAATCTGTCTGTGCAAAGGATGAATAATACTGCCTGAATGACAGCAACTGTAAATTTTGGCTACTGTGTGAGTTGCAGAGATGTTTTGTACTGCCCTGATCAAAGAGGTGCACTGTGTGGTGTGCATGTTTATCTGTGATTTGATCCATACATTCAAAATGTTACAGTAGATTATTAGAATATTATATTNGGGGGGAAGGTATTAAGTGGAATCTGTCAAAGCTGTGAAAATACTTGATACCCTTTTGAAATGAGGGAGTTTTCTCCTAAGTCTTATAAATGTGTGGCTGCAGAAGGCGGCATGCTAACATGAAATTCCAAGTTTTTCATGCTGAAATGGAGTTGATCATTCAAAAAAAAATATTCCTTAAACAGCTATAGAACTACTTAAGATTACTTGAGGCAACATGCTTTTTCTGTGTAATGCTAATTTACCTTGAAGTTGGATTAAGGAGACTGCTGAAGAGTCTTTCACCCTTAAATTGCTGCTAATCTCACATTCTCTTATTTTACCTGGTTGACTACAATAATGTGTTTTTGACTCTTTAGCTTATACAGAACATAGTTAAGACATGCTATCTCTAGAGTCAAAGTATAATGTTCAGCTGACCAATTTGCATGAATAATCCATTGCTGTCTATCATTAATTTAAAAGGCAAGCTATGGTAATTGATGTCTTTATGCAAGCTATGAAAGTGCTCAGGGAAATTCCTTATTTTTCTTGTTAGTACACTTTAAATTTATTTCAGAAAGTTTCATGCCATAAGTGGTATTAGGCTGTAGTCTCTAAAACGGATCTTCCTTAGAGGATCCTGCTGTTTTTGTGGGAAGAAGAGTTTGATGGGGATTTTTTTAAGTGTCTGTTACTCTAAAAAAATAAATGAAGATCGTGAGACTTGGTGTACTGGCTGAAGCACTGTAGTTTTTGAAGTTTCTGCTAACAGAGTGTCATTACTATAACAGAGCAGTTGCTTTATATATAATGTCTTTCAAAAATCTTGGTATTATATCTGACAATACAAATTGATACTATAAATACTAATATCTAGTATAGGAGTTTGTATTTAGACCTTTGATCTAATATTATGGAAGTGATTAATAGATGAGTGGATTCATTTCTGTTTCTAACTTTGCAAGTTAAAAGCTGCATGTGTTTTGTTGAGACTTGCACTTGAGAAGATAATTTGTCACACATTTCATAAAACCCTTTAAAATGTTAAAATATACTGTAGCTATGATGTCTGTATGTCAGGAAAACTATTTTGCTTCCTTGGTAGGATTTTTTTTTTTTCCCGTTACCCTCATAACTGAAATGCTAGGGTTGTCTAGTCTATATTTAATGCATGACAATTTACAGTCCCTTTATCTTGTCTTCCAGCCAAGAGGAATCAGCTAGGCCAGTGTTTGGAGGAAGTCTACAGCTTGGTGGTATTTCAGCAGCACTTTACAAGTGAAACAATCCAAAATAAAGGCACCAGATTGCTGAGTATTAAGAAGCCAAATGAAGTTGGCTTTGGGGGGAGGGGTACTTTATTGCCTGTTTCTTATCAGGAACCCAAGATAGTAATCTTTGCTTTCTTTTTTTCATCTTTTCACAGTGTTTTTGCAAAAGATTATGTACTTCAAATCTACTTTTGTAGTGAAGATACGAAGTAGAATTTCATGCTTATGAAGTTTTCTCGTGCTTTATGTTTTTTTTATTCTCATGTATGCAAAATATGGTGGAATTCAAGTCTTTCAATTGACTGTAATAGGTCTTGGACTTGAAGTATACAGTACTGTAATGTTTTTTTATTCCATAAAGGAATCTTCTTACCTACATGTTGAATGACTGATATGCACAGTTGCCTGTCAGTGTAGAGCCTTAGGATTTGTAGTTTTATGTGTATTATTTAAGTTTCAAAGCCTACTTTGTGGCAGTTATCAGCACTTGTATTCTCCAGTAATGGGCACTTCTGAAACAGATCTTAGAACAGACAAGAAAAATTGAATATGTAAATACGGGTATGATCTAGTCTAGTCCAACTTAGATATACTCTAGGTTGTGCTGTGTAAGTGTGCTTGTGTGGTATGTCTTTAGGGTGCTTTTTTTAGCAGTACTATAGACCTTTGTCCTTTTTTGTTTCTCTAGAGAAGTCATAAAGGTAAAATCTCACTATCCAAATAGAGGTAAATATTCAAGAATGTCAGAAAACAGATAGCAAGTAAAATGAAGTGATGACTTCTTAAAATGGCTGGTATTCATCTACATTGTTTAAGGACTCTTCATTCATCATCGTGATGGGTAAGTTGTTGGTGCTTTCTCAGTCTTTGGTGCCTACTGCCAAAGAAAGAACACAGATGATATAGCGACTTAAAAATGTGAGCTCCTCTGAAGAGCAAGCTTGAGTCAAGCATGGAATGTTTCAGACTGCTGTTCTCCATGTGCACAGCTTACCCTTCCAAATAGCCTTTCCCACTGTGGATCTGAATTCAATATTTTATCTGTATTTGAACTCTTTTGAGTTGATGGAAGAAGTTTCAGAGCAAGGTGCTGTGTGATGTATGTAGTGGTTAAAAATGGACTGTTAAACAAAAAAGACATTTGCTACTGTGTTTCGTCACATAAGTTTATTTCTAGAAGTAATTGATTTCACCCACCTCAGTGAAAATTTCTTTTGGTTGTTTCCTTTTTAAAGATTTTTTTTTTAATGTAGCCTTTCATAACTTGTCTGAGCTGTTAAGTCCATCAACCATTTTTTCAAAATAATTTTAGAAGAAATTTGACTGGTCTAAAATGAATCATATACTGTAGCTGACCAATACCATTCAGTTATTTACTTATATAAATCCCTTTTCTTATTTGTTCTTCCCTTAAGTCTAGTAGGATGTGTTCTTTTTTTTGTCTGCTGAATACTACATTTTGTTATTTTTACTTATCTGTTAAGAATGAGGCTTTCAAAGGATAGATTTGACTTAGTGGCTAAAGCTTTTTGCTGGTCAGTGATTTTTACAGATTTGAGAGGAAAGCGGGGAGAAAAGGAGGAACAGATGTCTGAGAAGACATTAATGATATCCTTCTGAGAGAGATTGCTATTGTTTTCCCAATACATGAAGTTTTTAAGATGTTGGCTGACTATAGGGAAGGGAGATACTTTTGGCTTACCCTTGTTCATATGCATAAATGTTTCTCAATATAGTCACTAATATTAAGTTTTGTTGGTGCACTTTATTGGTTAATTCAGTTATTTCAGAGTTCAGCTCTAACTAGCAGAAAGTTCCCATCTGTGTGACACAGGTTTGTCTGGACAGGAGTTCTATATAGATAAATACAATAAAATATGCAAAATACTTCTTAATCTGAATAGAAGTTATGGTAACTATGGTAAACTTTGTTTTTCCAGTTGAGCCTTTGGTCTCAGTTCGTTATGGATAATGCCTTTGTATACAGAGTACTGAACGGAGTCCATATTAAATCTCTTAAAGAATAAGCCAGAATTTTCAGCTGAAATACATTTCAAGTGAGCAGTGACAACTTAATGGAGCTCAGGCAGCTGATACCAGGTGAAAAGCTCTTGCATTATAGGAAACAGGTGTGTCAGACTAGTTCTACAAAACTACTTAAATGATAATTAGGAATAGTGTTTTCTGGAATATTCCATTTCACCTGGAACATTCAGCCACTAGAAGAGACTTGCTTTCTCATGTGCTTGCCTGTTTCTGCTTGTTCTTAGGCGAGCTGTGGGGTGCTTTGCTCTTGGAAATGTCGTCCTGAATATTCGTGTTGCACGTGAGAATAGAAAGAAGACGTGTCCACAATGAACTGGTATTTGACTTGAATTCAAATGGGTTTTGCCCTTGTGTTTCAGTTTCGTGAGGTATTAAAAGTAATGTGTTGCTCACAAGGTGTAAATCCTGATTCATCAGTTACAGAAAAATGGTCACTTTTTTTAGATAAAATGTTTGCTACTCTGCCTCCTTTGGGCATGCAGTGATTTGATTCTGGGACATTAAATGCACAGTTGGGTTATGCAATCTACTTTACTCTTCCCTGTGGATTGGGAAGCTAAGCAAAAAAAACTCTGGGAGGTTATGAAATATTTTTCTGTGTATTAGTTCAAACATAAGAGAAAACTTATTTTCTCAGGCCTTTTAAATAAAAGCAAAGATTCATCGTAAACAGAACTCAGTTCATCAGGAGGTGTTATGTGCCGTCCACAAGACTCTTTAATACAGTGGCCGCTTCAATGTTTTTATTCCTCACTTGGATTTGAACCCTGCTTGCCTGTATTGACAGAAGAATCTTATAGGCCTGGAACAGAAAGGGGTGCTGAGACCTTTTTCGATTTCCCCCTCCCCCCACCTTTTACAATTGTTTAATTATGCAGAGAGCATAGGTCAGGAGCAGGTTTAGGTAACCTTTTTCTCTTGCCTTTCTTCTTACTCCCCTTTCATGTGATATCATTACCAACTGGACAGTAAAAGCCTGTTCAGCCCTATATTTGAATATTTAAGAGGGATATAATGCAGGGGCTTTAAAAACTGGCTTTGTGGTATACATATGAGAATGTGTATGAACAGGGAATGTATATGGGTAGAGGATGAGCATATACACATGTGTGTTTGTATATTTGTGTGAGCATATACATAAAAATTATTCAGGATACGGGGCACGGGGATATGTATGCTCTATAAGGGGAATTTGCAACTCGCTCATCTAGTTTATCCACTTTCCCAATGCAGAGTCAACCTTACCTTGATTTGTGACATGTTTGTCTAATATTCTTAGACATGAGTGGTTTAGACTTCCCCAGGGAATCTATTCCTGAGTTTTGATGTCTTTGTTAGTAAATTGCCAACACTAGAATCTAGCCTGCTGCTTTGGTACTGCAATTTGACATGGCTCTGTGGCATCCACTTTGAGTATGGGATCAGAATACTCTAAGTCCTTCTTAAGCATTTCCTTCCCCTATGAATATGAACAAGAACCATAAAAAAGCAGCTTCAAGCTGGCAAAATTGAGCTTTTTAAATCCATATCAATTTAATACTTGGTTACTTCAGCTAGCATCATTTTTAATCAAATTACAGAAATAACCACCTGTGTTAATTTTAGTTGGACTGGAATGATTGTCAAGCTTAAGAGACAATCCCTTTAGAAAAAATGCTCCTGGTTGTTTTGGAAGGCATTACTACTTTCACATTAAGCTTTCGTCATTGTGCATTTCATAATAACCAACTAGACCTCATTTTTGACAATTCATCAACATCACCATCAAACTAATTATCTGAGACATCTACAATTTGGTCTGGATATTAAAGGAAAATAAATTCTTATTTCCTGAATAAAACAAGTTCAAAAATTTTTAGAGGGACTCGTGAGTGCTGTATGTTCAATAGTATGTAAATATGGTTGTAGTTCCCTTCCTGAAACACTTCAGCCAAAGACAATTTTGAAACTTGGGAATATGTGAACAGCTGAAGGACTTGAAAGTGGTTAATGCTCTAACTTTGTAACATAATGGCCTTACTCTATATTACAGGTTATACTAATACCTTTTAAAAAAAAGCGTGTGGAAATGTTTGTTTAATAAGGTCACAAAATCTGTTTTTTTCTAATGCAGACTCAGTGATTGGGAATGTGAGCAGTGCTTGAGGTCAGGGATCAGCTGTGGCCATTCAGCCTTGTAATTGTAGCTATGATAGTGTGTTCTCAAGGCTTGCTGTACTCAGTCTTTTTTAATCTTTTTTTTTTTTCTCACTAGGTTTTTGTTGCCCCCTTCCAATACATAGTAGCAATTCCTGAAACCTGGTAAATCTTGGGAAAACAAATGTTAGGCTATTAATTTTTGTATTTATGGAGAGATACATTTAAATCTTACCTGGGCAAAGCAAGTGCATATTTGTGTCTGAGAGAATTTGTATTGCATTTAGTAACTATAGTAAATGTATGCAAATTTTATGACCTTTTCTGTGCAGTGAGATTTGTACTGTTTTAGGTCTACCTCTTCTAATTAGCATCAGGGAAAAACATTTATTGACTTTTATTCCATTATTACTAATGGGCGAGGTTACTGAGGACTCTGGAGGCTGGAAAAGATGTGTCCTGTTTATGGCTCGATGTTTGCTGGGGTCGGGTTTTTTCCCTCTTTTTTTTTATAAAGACAGGCACCAACCTGATGTCTCACCTCATTACTGTTTGCTCTTTAAGCCATGCAGAAATCCATGCTACTGAATGTCAAACAGGATTAGGCACTTGATACAGATAAGTTGCTTTCACCTGTGCACAGGCTGTTTTTTTCCTTGAGTAGTATTCTTCACTTAAGAGTGCTCTTATTCCCTGTTGAATCATTTTGAGCAGAGAAGAAATAAATGGAGAACTTGATTTAAGCAGATAATTTTGTATCACCCATAAGTAGTGTTTCTCCATTTAAATCCACAATGGCTGTCTTTGTCCATCAGAGCTAACTGTAATTTTAGTCCCAGTGTACAGTGCATCAGGGTGATAAAGGCTTCCTGATGCTGAGACTGGGAAGTGCCTGAAGTTTCCACTGGGAATTCCCACAAGGTTAGCTGATCTCTGCCTGCTTCTTTAAGGTTAACAGATGCTGTATAAGTGGAGCTGATGTCTTACTGGGGTGTAACTGGAACACTTAAAATAATTGCTCTGAAGTGAGTAAGTAAAAAAGGGTCTGTTTTTAGCAGCATTTAGCACCCAGCTTCAGCAACTTCAGGAGGTCTGTACGATGCAGGACACTTAGTTTGTTGGCTAATGAGTCTGCTGCAGAGATAAAATAATTTAAAATATCTCTTCTGGTGAACTGGCCAGCACAGATGGGGTCAAAATTCCAGTTTGCAGGTGTGCTTGCTCTTGCTTTTAGGCCCAGCTGCCCACCTCATGTAGGTAACTTCTTCATTTAGCATGAAAACTCAGACAACCTGTGCAGAATTTCTATGCAGGTTAACCTATTTTTCAAAACCAAGCTCATTATTAGCCTAATATTTTTGACAAGGGATATGTATTACCTGACAATGTAAAATACTATATGCAGATGAATCATAGCATATAATACAAAAAAATGAGGTTAGTAAATAAGCATATAATACAAATACATAGCATATAATACAAAAAATGAGGTTAGTTCCTTAAAGGCTAGAGTTAATGCTGACTTACTGCAGGAAGCTGCAGATGAAACACCTGAATCTTGTTGGAGAAGTGTAGCATTTTGGAAGTATGAGTGTGGCAGGGACAAGGAGGCTTCAACATTTGTTTTTTGGTGTGTATTAGGGGTTGATTTTCTGTAAGGTACTGGAGCTCTCAAAAAAAAAAAAAAAAAAGCCTACTGTTTTTAAAAAAGATTGAAAAATTCTTAGTGAAACACAGAGGGAGTGCATCCAAAGAGCCGTAGGGAACTGTGTAGATGTGAGCCAGTGAAGAACAGCAGGGGATTATTGGTTCTTTTTGGGTGCTTCATGTTTGCTCATGGTCTGTGCTGCTTGAGCACTTCTAGTCAGAGCTCATGTGATGCAAACTTCTCTGTGTGGGAGAATGAGATGAAAATGCTTTTGGCACATGTTTAAAAGGCTTATCGTAGCATGCTTGGAAAAAGACCAATTTTCATAAGCACAAACCCATGAGACTTGAACACTGACCCACAGAAGCACACTTCAAGGCCAGATTCCACCTTCTGTGCACAGTCCAGTTTGAATACTGGGCTCTACACTGAACTGGTGTGGCCGTGGATGGCCAAGAGGGATTTATGAACAGCCATAGGTCTCAAAGGCCAGGATAAACAGGACCATGAGAACACAGATGTGAATATCTAACAGTGTTGCAGTCTGGGGTGCTTTTTTTCAAGAGAAATAAGCCTCCTTTTTATTTTTGCTTCTGAGGAAGTTGTACTTGTTGTCTTCAGTTGTTGGGCGTCTTGTGGACGAGATAGTGGCATGACTGGGATTTTTTTTCTTTCCTCTCTCCCTCTTTCCTGCTTTCCCACTTGTCCCTTGAAGTTGATGCTCTTCCAAACATTCTCTGGGATGAACAGTTGAAATAACACACTGTAGGGTTGTGGCCTCTGTATCCTGCCTGCTCATCAGGCTAGAGCAGTGTGACTTTTGTGCAGTTTTTTAAAGCTCATAGGTGCTAGAAAAGTGAGAAGAAATGGATGGATTTCCATGAGGAGATAGAGGAAGGAGAAAGGAAATTTTAGAGGCAGTTCTGTCCACTTTTGGTGCTAGCTACTCTTTTTCTTGCATTCAGATGTCTGAGTTGAATTTTTACCTTTTGTAGAGTCTATAATCATGGCCCACAAACAGCTGCCTGGGTTGTCTTCTCATTTTTCTATATTTGCAGAGTTGCTCCCAAGTGGAAGGCGTATAAATTCGAAGTTGTGAAGTTGAAATCTGAGATGAGAAAGGTAAATTAAAATATTTGAAGCTACTAGCAGAGCAGAAAGCTATGATGAGCCTAAGAGACAAGAATTAGAATCGACTTTAGGGCAGGAGAAAGAGGTTTAATTTCCTTCTGTGTGTACTCTGTCAGTGTTCCACCCTCCATAGGGAAGAGCAGCGATCAGCATCCTTCACATCAAAAGTTAAGTCTTTATGCCCTGTTTGGAATTTTCCACTCTGAAGTAGAGAAAATCCTGCTACTAGCTGAATTTTGTAGCCAGCTTATGTAGTTTTTGGGTTGGGGGGAGGGGGGGGAAGATGTTAGATGCTGTTTTAGAGAAATATTTGAAGTGGTTAAGCTTACAGATTAGTGTTACGTTTTATCTCAAAGGTACAGATTTTGATAAAATACATATTGATTGACTTCCTTTTGCTGGGTAATAAATACCTGCTCTTCTCTTTCTCTGATTTTATTTGCACAGCCACCTTCAGCGTTGCTTTGCTCTGGTTTTTGCAGCACGCTTGCCAGAAGCGCTCTCTGAGCTGACTTTCCAGAGAGCCTTTCCCAGGTCCCGTGTAGCTCCACACGCTCTGCCAGGACAGCTCCGTTAAGTGAACGGAAGTGGCTTTGGCACCTCTGCCAGCGCTGGAGATGCCATGGTGCCTGGGAGCTGCTGCAACCCAGTGTTTCCTGCAGCTCTGTCCGTTGGCTTTCGCGACGGGGCTGTCATGACAGTGTGTCTGATATGGGCACTTGTTCCTAGGAGCAGTTGTAGCTGGTAATCCATCCTGTGTATAGGACTAGGAAGCTCAAAGCAGCACACAAATGATGACTGTTGGTTATAAATAGCAGCCTTTGTAATGGTGAGTTGCTGTTTACAATTAATCTGGGTGTAGCATTTGATTTCTAATTCCAATCTTAAATAGTATTATTTTAAAGCAATGTGTGCATCTTATTTCTGTACTGTAAGAACCCAATTCAGATTGAAGTAGCGGTAACATAATTGAGTAATAGGTCTCTTACCTAAATGTAAATGGAGTCCAATGCTTGTTCCAGACTTGCAATCAACACTGCTTTAGAAGAAAGCAAGCTGTTTTGTGCATCACACTTGCATTCACCTTATGATGTTGTAGACTGTTTTCTTCAAATCTTGATACACTTGAAGTTAATAGTTTTGACATATATCTATGGCTTGATCCTTTTCTCTCCAATGTCCTGCTAAAAGAAACTAGACATATTAACCAATTATCTGCTTTGAATTTTTGAATCTCACTGTTTCACAACCTTGTTCTCTGGGGTGATTTAAAGACCATCATTCTTCACTGAATTTTATTAAAGACCTTTTAAAGACTGAGTCAGCTGCTAGGGTGCTGAAATTGAATTGGACAAAAATCTCATCCAAAGAGAAACAACTTTAAGGTAATTTCCATGCAGTATTCCCTGGTCCTGTAAGTCACTAAATAGTGAATGTCTCCTTGTTCTCTTTGCTTCCCTTTAAGTCCTATAATTAGTTGTCCTTCATTCCTGCAGCATCTTAAGTTTTGAAATTCTGTAAGGTCTTATATAATGCCTGACTAAATATGTCATTTAATGTGACATAAGTCACTTTATGCATAAATAGAGGTGTAAGGCACTTGAATGTATTCCAACTGGCTATAAATGCCATCACAAAATGTATTAATATTTTTAGGTTCTACACTTTCCTAATGCATTATAACAATGTCTGTGACATAAATGGCAGCTTTCATCACTTCTAAAACTCTGCTCCACTACATGCAGTTATGTTGCCTTTAGACTTAAACTGCAATGATTGCATCTGGCAGCTGCATATGGTAGAACTTAGCTACTGCCCTTTTAATTAAATTACACTTAGAGCAAGCTGCTGGGAGCTTGCTGGTCTAACCTGTCCATGAGTACATCTGAGGGAGCAAAAACTACTGCTACTGCCTCATTTGGAGTTTCTGCCCTAGGTAGTGGTTTTATTGTGAGCAGAGTAATTATTTCTATTTTTTCTTTGAAAAGAGAAATAGCTGGGAAATCTAACTTGTCAAAATTGGTTTGAGAGAGCCTCTGATGAAGGGCTCATCTTGGCAGGGCTCCTCTGCGTAGTAAAATCAGCCCAAAGAGCAGGTTCCAGTGGCTGACCACCACCTCAGCTCTCTGCCTCTGTACTGAGGCTGCTGGGCAGCTCTTGTGACCTGAGCCTCAGCTGGCTTTTGGAGTCTTCACACATTAAACTACAGAGTCTGGCGCATGTCCTAGGTTATTAAAAACAGACCACAAGTAGTACAGAGACCATATCGTTGGGGCAGTGGAGGTAGCAGTGGCAACTTTTTTAAGATAAGGCAATTTTGAGACACTTCTATGAACTGATTTGTTCTTTGACTTGTTTTAAATGACTGGGCTGCAAGTTATAAATTCTGTTCTTGTGGGTAATCTAGTTGTTTCATTTCTGAATAGAAGAAAATATTAGATGTTAAACTACTTAACAAACAACAAGTCAAGATGACTGTTTTCCTGTTTTTCTCCTCTGATATGTTAGATTTTAATTTGTTGTGCAAAATATATACATATATATTACCAAAATCAGCATAGTTGCTTCTGCAATGATAGGCACTCATTCTCTTGACCACTCTTATTCTTGGCAATACTGAGTTGGTCAGCATCTTTACTACAAGTCCAACATTCATGCAAGTGATCTCATTCCTTGAGGTACATGCTCAACCCTCACTGAAAACCACCTATGTCATGGTGCAATTGGTTATGTTGCTGCAAAGTGCTTGACAGGTAGGCTATTTGATCTGCTGTAAGTAGGTCCAAAACAGTGTATCAGTGTGTATCCTTGAGGCTCTCTCTCCACCCACTGCTGATGGTTGACTCTGAACCTTTTGAGTGATTGAATTTTCCAATTCTTAAGACTTTTCTCCTTCCCAGAGTGTTTGTTTTATTTTTAATTTACAGCTGCTTTGTGGAGGACATGGTAGTTATCACAGGTAAAAACACTTTGCCAAAGAATTGCTAGAGTTTTTATTTCTTCTAGCCAGAAGAAACAAATATAGAAGCTGTATATGGGTCAGCAAAATTGCAGGTCTTAGTAGTTTCTGAAAGGCCACCTTTTCTTGGTTTTCTAGACATTTGTTTAGATGCTTGCTTTAGGCTATTCAAATTTAAGTATTTTTGGATGTAGCTGCTCAGCATCTCTATCTTTTAGTTGGAGCTGAGGTGTTATACTGGAGAAAGTTTAATTAAGATATCTTGGCTTGCATAATTGCATCAGCAGGTTAGTGACTCAGTGCCAAGTTCTCTGAAAGTTTAAAAACATTTGGAGGTTGATGTTAGAAGTTGTCCATTTGAAGGTTTTCAGTACTGTTTTCCTTTCAGGTTTTCTAGAAACTGCTGATGTTAGGAGGTCATAACATACCTTGAGAAGCATGATTTGCTATTTATGTTTGAGAACATGTTTCTAGTACACTCTGAATGCTTCTTATCGAGTGATCCTTCATCTTGAGTATTGCAGACTAACCCTTAAATGCCCCTGCACTTGGTGCTGTGCTGCTGTCTGGAACTGTCCTCCAGGTTTCCTGCTCCAGAAGGCACCAACTCCCTAACTGACAGATGGTGATGAAATCCCATAACTTTATTACTAATCTTCATGCAGACTGAAGTATGAATGTAATTGCATTTCCCTGAAATAAACAAAATCAAACAAGCTTAATGATGGAACATATGTCTGTAGAACCTCCATCTGACAAGGTCAGGAGCTCACATGGGTACATTAAGCTGCCTTTGCTTATTCAGTATAAACATTTTTGCAATGCAGAAAACAAATATGCCCAATATGAATCAATAGGCTTGCAGACAGAATATAACATACATGTCAGACAGCACTTAAACCTGGTACTGAGACATTTTCACCTTCATATGGTTGTCCTCACTGCTCTAATAACCGAGCTACTTTGTAGGTATCTTCAAGTACTGCTTGGATAGATCCTTGGATGTTGAAGTAATGATTCACTCTCTTACTGCAGCACAAACTGGGGTTATAAAAACCTTGTGCTTTGTGATAGCAGCCCCAAAGCCAGAAGGCAGCTGCTGGGGGGGACCTGCCTCAACAGGTGGCTTGGCCTGTTGCTGTACACCTCTGCACAAGGTTGTCATAAGTGCCTGGCCCTCTGCGAACAGTTAATGATGTCAGCAAGTATTCAGTGCAGCTCCGTTCTTGCTCAAGTAGTGTCTGCTTGTTGCTTTTCTTAGGGAGGTCTGTTGAATTTTGATTTAAATGATAATTTTTATTATGCAGCCCTCTTCTGATGTGTGTGCTAACAAGACAGTGCCTAGAATAAGGGAATCTGCAGCAGTTGTCATGTTTGCTAACTAGCAAAGAAGTAGTTGTTGGAGCTTTCATCCAACTTGTCTATCTTTCCATAATTAAAACCTACTGCAAATAATATAGTTTTGGTTAGATACTGGGACAGTGAGGAGCCCTCCTACCCTGATAGGTATAACAAAAATCTTGTGTATTTGTGTGATATGTTTTTTTTACACTCCCCCCCCCCACACACACACACACACACTCTGACCATGTGAACTTGCTCAAAGTAAATTTATTTTTTACAAGAGCTATTCAGCATTTTACTTTGTCTCTTCAGATGCTCCTGTTTGCTTGTCTCCTCAAGCTCTTCCCTCAACAGAAGGGAGCAGCAGTTTTTCTCCTTTGCTTCCTATACCCTTGGTGTTCGGCTTGCATGTAGCCAAGAGTAATATTTAAAACAACTAATCTTAGTTTAGTCACTGTGTGTTAAGGAGCTACAGGCAATGCATCACTGTTTTGTTTTGCCAAGTCCCTGGATTTGAAAAGCCATAAGGAGAGTTTCTTTATAAAACCCACAGTCTGTGTAGGTGTAAAAGACAAGGAAACCATAGTTTCTGTTTTTTTCCATGTCTGGCATCTACATGGTGCTAGAATATGACCCTTAAATTTTTTGGCACCTTCCTACTTCCTACTCAAGTCCAGTTCTTGCTGCTTCAGAATTGATGGGGGATTTTATTTCTGTGAACCCTGTGTGAGTTGCAGGCAATAGAACATCTCAAAATATCTTGCTGTGTAGAGGCTGCTTGGCCCTTTTGTGTTTTTCTGAAAGCATATGTGAGGAACTGAACAGTTCAGGGCTGTGGGTGTGAGGGGGCGAGGTTGTTCTGCTTCCTTTCTTAGTCATTCCAGCCTTATGCTTGGGGAGAGGCAAGAGCTTCAGTTGCAGTGAGCTTTGTGTTCTAGCGTGTGGACATTCTTCCTAAAACATAATTTAAGCTGTTTATTTTTTCCCTGATCATGTGCAGGGCTAGTACTGAATCAGTGCTGGCTGTAGGAGAAAAGAGGAAAATGTCTCTTACCCTACTTGGGGTCTGTTGGGTCTCTTGTGGAATTGGGGTGGAGTAAGGTTGGGGGGAGGTAACATTTTCAAAATTTCAGAAAGCTTCTGTAAGAAATCTTCCCAAGAATTGCACTTGTAATGACTTCAACTAACTATTGACTAAAGCACTTTAGGAATCTCCCAGGATTACCTTAAGTAGTAAATGAGGGAAGTGATAAATGGCACACAGAGATTAAATTTAAAGGCAGAAAATCATTTGGTCTTAGGAAGAAAGGAGTTGTTCCAAATGATCATGCTGTGCATAGAAACAAATTAAAATTGGAAGCAGAGAGGGGAGAGCCTTTAGTTTAAGATGATTCCAAGAAATTCTTTACAGAATTGCATCTAAGAGCCCATGGCCCAAACAGGCACATCCCAATACCCTGAGCAGAAGTACCAGGAGAACTATAAAACAATGTCAAACCAAGTAGTTGTTCAAGGAGAGCAATATATGTATGTTAGAGAAGCAGGTTAAAAGAAAGTAATGGCAAAATTAGTCAATTAACATGATGCATGTGGGTATCACTGAATTACTACAGCATTTAGTGCCCTGGTGCTGCCTTTTTGAGAAGATAGATTGCAAGCAAGAAAAACTAATCCTTTGACAAACCACTGTAACAAAAGATCATTTGTAGCACAGTTTTCTTTTCTCAAGAAGAGGCTATAACAAGGAGAGCATTTGTTTATTTGCACTATTTTTTTTCAGCCCCTGCTAGGAGAGTGTGTTTGATTTAAGATGAAATACAGCAGAGCTTGGGTTCTGTCACTGGCCTTCAGACAGGAAATTCGTGTGTGTGTTGCGGTATAAACAATTAGAAACAGCTCCATTGACACCTTTAATATGTGTAGTAGCCAGTAAATGCAGAAGGCATACAGCAACTAGTTCTTTTTGTTTTTAAGATTGTTAAAAATGAACCTCAACCCCCTCTTCAGTGGATGTGGTGTTATTTAACTAGATATCACTGATGCAGAACAGCTAAGAGTCTGTATTGCTGATGGCTTTGAAGAATGTTGTCTAAAAAGTGATATTCATGGGAATTGTTTAATTTCCCAGGCATATACTGCATAATGTTCAACTTCATTTCTTTCACTTGAAGTATGTTTGCGAATAGCATATAGTGGATTTTAAAGAATGGTCTCCAATTCCTTACTGTTGCAATCCTGCAAAATGAGCAACACTGAATCTTAATGAAGAGAAAGTTGTGAAGCTGCTGTACCCTAATAAGTGCTCATCTGCTCTTTGGATCAGGACCTGCATGAAGGGACAGGAGAAAGCATAAAAACAGAAGGTAACAGAGCCTTAAGTAAGGTGGAATTAGGGAAGCTATAACCACTATGACTAGAATGCTAATTTAGAACTAGATTTCCAGTCAGTATTGTCAGTAGAAAAGAGTGTGCTTTTTCCAAAACACAAAATGAATTGAATTTGCTTGCAGCTTGCACAGGTAAGAATAGAATGTAAACCGAATAAGAAATATTCAGTTATTTCACAGGAGTTTTTCAGGAGACTGAGGAAGAAAATCTTTAGTCTGTATGATAGGGCTTTTTAGCATTATCTGAGGCCAAATAGTAACATTGAAGTAACCAACTTGGTTAGCACCTCGCTAACATGAATTCCCCTTCCCTCCTTGAACTGTGTAGCAATAGGGTGGGTGTGGTGATGTGCTGAGCAGCTGCTGCTGCAGCAAAAAGGCTTTGGAGAGTTGTCCTCTTTTGAAATTGACGTTTTTCTTAGGTCTGTGACCTTTACCTGCTCCAAGTGAGCTGGAGCAGTTCTGTGGCCTTGACACCAGTAAAATTTGTTGCTGTTTTATAACTACATCCGTGTTCATCAGTGCAGGTTTTTTGCTCATGTTAGGATGTGAATTTCTCTGAAGTTTTAGGGCTGTGTAAATGCTTGTAAGAAGAATAAGCTTCTGCTGATCTTGGAGTTCTGTTTATGGCATTGTCATAGACTTTCTGCAGAATTTTATATATATATTCCTTCCTCTGTTCATCATGTGAAAAATATCTCTTATGAAGCTGTTTTCCTCACAGTTTTGAGCTCTTTTTGCTCAGGCTGTAAGATGTTTATAAGCATCTTTCCTTTTTGTGCAGCTGTGAGATTAATGCCAGGGCTCTGTGTATCACAGTGATGGGCTGCAATGCAGTCTCTCATGTTTGTAGTATTAGGAAAGATGCTTGATCTATTTCTTTTTAGTAAGGAAATCTAGACTGTCTAGACCTGCAGAGAAAATGGGGGAAATCAATCTATTTACCATCACAGAAATCTTAGTATCCTTAAGCCAGTCATTAAGTGGATTTAAAAAAAAAAAAAAAAAAAAAACTATTAAAGTAATGAGAATTTGTGATACACTTAAGCTGTTTTGAACCATTAAAAGTTAATGGTCTTGGTCTCTATGAAATAAAGAGTAAAGGTTGTGCTACACTGAGCTGTGTGCTGTGGGGAGACTGGTAGTTTATAATTATGCTGAGGCGTATAGCTATTAAGTAAAAATCACAATTCTCCTAGTGCTTTAGCTCTAGATTTGTTCTGTGTCACTTTTAAGCTGATGGTCAGCAGAAAAAGACGCTTCAGGGGAGACTTTAGCAATCTTGCTAGGACTTATTTGCAAGTAGGCTGGGGAGATGATGGGATGGAAGCACAGGGAGGCACTTACAGGTGCCCTCTCCTCAGTTCCAGTCATCCACCCAAACCCCCAGGAGCAGTTATTGGGAGGAGAGGGGTGAAGCCAGGCCCTGGAAGCACTGTGGCAAGGACCTGTCCTGTTCCTTGGATACTTCTGTAGTTTCTGCTCCTGTTTGTCTGTTCTCACTGAAACAAGAACAGAGAGGTGATCTGTGACCGAGACAGGAAGAATCTTAATCAACGACTCATCGAGGTTACTGCCAAGACACGTACATGCACCCTGTTGCTTTGAAAATTTCCTCAGCTATAAAATGTAATAATACTTAAATTATGTATCATTCAGTGTTGTGTGAGTTCATTAGGTAATGCTATGTAGTGCTTTGAAGATAAATGTTTTATAAAGCTTACCAAGGGTCTCCATGTCAGGTGTTTAGAAATCTGTGATATCTCTAGAAATGGAAAGGCTGAGGCACCTGAGGTAGAGGCACTTGGGCTGCCTCATGCCAATTGACAACACAGGCGCTTGTGCACAAAGTCCATGTGCTGTAGGCAGGCACAGCGATATGCAAACATGTCTTCTGGACCAAAGCTGTTTAATCACGCATTCCCTAGACTGCAAGTTCAGGAATCTTTGCTGCTTTTGCCTTAGAGATACCCTAAGTCTCTGAGAGGAGGGGCTGAAGCATAAGCCATGTTGGCTTGGTACTACTGACCCCCAAATACTTGAAGTGGTATGTGGGGTGCTAAGGCAAAGTGAGATTTAAAGGAGAAATATGAGGATGGAGACGAATGCATGTTGCTTCAGGAGCTGGAGTTTTTAATAGCATCAGCTGCTGGGTGATTAGGCAAGCAGGTAGCATGGGAACTGTTGTTTACTGAAGCATTTCAGCCAAGCTGGGAGATGGATGAGTGAAAAGCGTTAATACTACTCTACCTCTCTATTTAGTCCACTCCATTTTCTCTGCTGTGAAACTTTCTCCCTGGTATTAACTGTCCTCTGAAGATCTCACAGTAGGTGTTGTCCCTTAAGTAACTGGCCAACTCTTCACTGTTCCTAACAGAAGTCTTTTCATTTGGTAAATGAGGTGTGTTTGATACTGACTTATTTTTCTTTCAAAGACTTTTTTTGAATGTTTATCATGTTTTGTAACTGAGCAACATCTCAGTTTGTAAAAGAGCTTGCTGGCACTCAGGATGGTAGTTAAGTTTTACCAGTTTGGGATTTTTGGTTGCTTAGACGAATAAGCTGCATCCTACAGGAGGGTCAAATGAAAGAAATGTGTGTCTTTAAGCTTCCTTGGTGAAGAACTGCAGAAGCCAATATCAATTCCAGAGCCATGGTTACCGAAGTAGACATTATACCCTTTAAGACTTTTTCTGTCTAATTTGCATTTTGCTAGTCTATAGTAGGTACCTCTCAAAAGGATAAAGTCACACAATGAAATAGGTTGCTGCTTTGAAAATAGATCATTGCTTCAGCTTGATGATAGATTTTTCAGTGTCTCCTCCAAATAAAGGAACTGAACTCCATAATTGAATTTTTGT
The DNA here is from genome assembly GCA_013398735.1 of Nothocercus julius. Classification (NCBI taxonomy): domain Eukaryota; kingdom Metazoa; phylum Chordata; class Aves; order Tinamiformes; family Tinamidae; genus Nothocercus; species Nothocercus julius. The sequence goes on from VZSV01000051.1 coordinate 3,868,500, forward strand.
GCTCATATGGCTAAACATTTTGTTGTTTCTTTTTCCTTGAACTGATTCTTATTTCTTAAAACAAGGCTCACTTATTTTCTCTAAATTGTATCTTGCAGATCTTAAAATCTTAAGACATGTATTTTCTTGGACTATTGGCTTTGCTTGTTTTGCAAAGTAAGGCCTTCAGCACAAAGTCTCCTGATGAAACCATTGCGGAGCTTTCTGTCAATGTTTACAACCAGCTGCGAGCTACGAGAGAAGATGAGAATATTCTTTTCTCTCCTTTGGCCATTGTAATAGCCATGGGGATGGTAGAGCTTGGAGCCCATGGAACCACCTTGAAAGAAATTCGGCATTCATTGGGCTTTGACAGCTTAAAAAATGGTAAGACCTTTTAATCATATTTTACGGTGGGTATTTTTCATCTTAAAGAAACTGATAATAATAATAATGCCTAAATAACCTGGAAGTGACCCAGTGTTGTGTATGGGTTATTAATGAGTAGGCTCCTTGCCATTCTGCTTGACCTGAGCATGCTGAAGCACGTTTCATGGATGCTACATAATCTGAAATGCTAACATACAACCCTGACTCGGACACCTGAACTTCCAGAATTAAAATTAACTGTTGGTTAATTAACTGTCAACTAATTAACTGTCAGTTTTGGCTCACATATGTAAAATATGTCATTTGCCCAAGAGTCAATAGATTACTTTCAGTAGTACTATTTATAATAAAGAAACTTGAAAGTAGTGGAATTAAGCAGTATTATGTAGAAGAATATAGGAAAACATCTTACTAATTTATTTGGAAATGTTATAATGTATCTCTGACTTTTTAAGATACTTTACATAATTTTGTCATTCCACATTAGAACTGTCTGAAGTTTAGGGGGAGGGTATGAAAACTTAGGTAATGGATACATGTTGAGTTTCATTAGTCGTGATACTAGTATTTAAGCTGTAGAAGACAGGTATATAATTCCTGTTGTGTTAACCATTGAAAACAAAATGTGAAGGTGAGGTATAAGAACAAGTATTCTTATACGCTTCTACCTCATCTGTTCTAATATTGGATTTCACTGTAAGAGATATGCTGCTAATGTAGTTCTACGGATGTAAGGACAAGATCTTCCCTTGCATTCTTTTATAACAGAAATGGCATTTTCTTTACTCTAAATTCTGTCTTTAAAGTTCTGTTTGCGTTGCACTTTGTAGCAAACAGATACTCCAGCAAACTTAGGAAATACATGTGTGAGTGATCCCAGGTAATACCCTGGGGGCTCTCATCATCCTTAGTGAGAATGAGGATGCATTTGTTTTGCAGGGAGGAAAAATACTACTGCACCATGCTGTGGGATGGGGTGGCGCAGTAAAATGTGAACACTCTGTTCATGCAAGACACTCCTCTGCATGACTGCAAATGGGGAGGGTCAGAGCGGCAAAAAGTAGTTTTGAAGAGGCAATTTCTATACATTTTGTTGTAATGATTCGTTTGAAAGCTGAATCAACTTCCTATTCATTTGTCTCACTGAACTGTTAAGTCTTCTGTGAGAAGATTTTGGGGAGGGAATTCTGAATGCAGCTTAAGAGGTGTTCAGCAAGTTCCCTGTGTGCTGTACTCCTGCTCAGGTGAAGCCATCCCCTGAGGATTACAGCATGTGTTTGGTTCTGCAGCTTGCCTCTAAAATGTTGACAAGTTGTCCCCTGGTTGTAATTCAAGGTACGCAGGTGCCTTGAGCTGGGTCCTTCTGTGCTCCTGCCCGAGTGAGACTTGGCAAAAGTACTTGAGTCTTTTTTTTGGCTTTTTTGCTCAGATTTTAAGTTAGGTTTTGAAGTTAGAAATTTCAGCTTCAGGTGGACCATGCAGCAGTCCAAGCTTTCTGTCTTAAAGCTGAGTACTTCATGAGTCTCATCACCTTTCAGCTTTAGGAGCAGTTTAGGTTTCCAGAGCTTTTCTTGTGATGCTGTCACTGCCAGAATTCCTCATTAACACAAACAAATGATTCTGCTCTCTTGAGTTTCTCAACTTCAAACTTGAAACTCTTTGTGCTTTGCCAGGGCCCTAAACAATGGGATCTTTGGATGTAACAAACATTCCATTAAGGATTTGTGATGAAAAAGCACAAAAGTGTCACTTACAAGAATAGTTTTTTAAATTGCTCTTCTGAAAGGAATACTGTTGGCAACTCTGTATGTGACGGCATCCAAATGGCTTGATAATTATGCTTATTGTAGGGAGTAGAAAAATATCATGATTGTTTTAGCTTCTAAATCTTTCCTTTAGATCTGAAGGTGTGGATAATTTCCATTCAATAAGGCTACAT
>VZSV01000051.1:3870817-3959170 GCA_013398735.1 Nothocercus julius
AAAAAAAGGTACTAGGTCAAATGTAGAACAAGCATTTAAAAGATGGGCATCTGCCCTTCTCCCGCACTCTGGATGGCTTCGTAAATTTCTGAAGGAGAATGTTTTCTGAAATGTCTTTCTGAATCTTTTTTTCTTACCACAGGTGAGGAGTTTGCATTCTTGAAGGACCTTTCTGATATGGCAGCTACTGAAGAAAGTCACTATGTTCTGAATATTGCCAACTCCCTCTATGTGCAGAATGGATTTCATGTCAGTGACAAATTTTTGCAATTGATGAAAAAATACTTTAAAGCTGAAGTAGAGAACATAGATTTCAGTCAAAGTGTGGCTGTAGCCACCCACATCAATAAGTGGGTAGAAAATCATACAAACAGTAAGTCTTCATGATTCTTTTATATATTTGTGCAGTAAGTGTTCATTGTGTTTCTGAAGTTGGATAATTTGGTAGAATTGTTACCTTGTCTGTTATCTCTTCACATTAAAACTAAAGTGTCTCTTCCTGTAAAAAGAATTGTAGTATCAGTTCTCTGTGGAGCTTTTTCCTGTGCAGCAGGGGTGATCTGTCTTTAGATGGTATTTGCTGTTATTAAACCCCAAGTGTCTGTCAGAATGCATCTTTCTCTATGTTGCTATCTTGAAGTAGCTGTAACATCTGTTGAAGCTGAATGATATTTTAACAGTACTCTGATACTGATCTAGATACTTATTAGAAATAGGTAAGAGCTGTTAACTGCAAAAAAAAAACATGTGAAGAGATTATTGGCCTGTGTTCTAGGCATGTGGAGGATCCCTAGGTCTTTCTCGTACTCATAGGTGCAAGGTACTGAGAAATGGCATACTAAGGAATAACAAAGAAATAATTTTGCTTAAGCACAAAAATCACACCCTGTAAGCCACTCTCTCCCAACGTGAGGAAACAACTCAAATGAGCCAGATAGCATATAGGGAGAATATTTGATTTCAGAAAGATTAACAGCAGCAAGTGCAGAACTACTTATGTAAAGGCATTTACTCCTTGTAAGTAGTGGTGCACCTGTGTGGTGCATAGTACTTGCTTCATATGTGGAATCACAAGCATGTGGTGCTCTCTGACATGTAGAGTCAAGGTATGTGAGTGAAGCTACTGTCCCATGTAGGGATTAAGTCATAACCTTATTTCTAATCACCTGGCACACTTGGTGGAGGTTGATATTTTAAGTGTAATTCAAAAACAGAGGACCAGTTCTAGCATAACTTGTGCTGCTGTTAACTTAAAAGTAAGATCAGAATCTCCCTTAAGGAACTGACATATCACCATGTTGTCTGAACACTTAAGCCCTAATGCTTTATGGAAACTTCCAGCACTGAAATAGAAAGCAGCTCATGTAATGTTTTTACTCTTTTTTTTAAATCATCTTATTTTTGCAAGGAAATTTGAGCTATTATAACCATAATAAATTTTGCCCTTTATCTCAGGCTGCAGAAATAGAGAGAATGCAAGTCATGCAGCAAATTGCACAGTGTTTTCACCAGAGAAACATAGTGCGTGTCTGAGGGAAACTTAAAATACTGTTTCTTTTTAAAAAAGAACAGTGAGTTTGGATCCCCAGCTTGATACCTGCTGCATCTGCTGACCAATCTCATAACCATCACCCTGGCAAGGGCTGTAGAGTTTGTAGAGGCAGCTGTGGTAGTAACTACCCCTCAACCCAGTTTCTTAGCACTTGAAGTAATTTTGTCCTGCCTGCCTAAAGTAATTTTGTCCTGCCTACCAGATCTGCTGACAGGAGGCTGCTTTTTCCTTTAGGAAAGAGATACGAGGCAGGCAGCTAGTTCCAGTGTGTTAATCATGATGGGAGACTCAAAGTAGAAAACATCACTGTCCAAGGTCTCTGTAGCCAGGAAAATTCTTAATGTATGTTTGTTAATAAGATATGGCTGGGAAATATAAGGGAATATCACACTTTAAATGAAAAGGGAAAAGTGGAAGTGTATCCCAGCTTGGTTTCTTCTTTTTTTAGCTTCTTCCCTAACAAAAAGAAGTGAGTATGCAAGCATGGGTGCTGTTTATATCCTTCCAGATGAAGCAAAGCATCAATATAGTCATGCCCAAAACAAATACTGTCTTATGACACAAGCTTTGCACCAGCTGGCAGGTGTCATGTGCAGCCTCTGGAAGCAGAATTAATTTGTATTTTAAACCGTGGATTAAGAAGTCATAATTGGAGTGAGGAATTTATTTATTTTGGCACCTTGCACTGCAGTGTCAGTTAAAAATAGAAGTGAGCAAAAAAGCAAGCCACCTGAGGTAGGCTGTAATTCTTCAAGAGTAGTGACAAATCTGGGCAGTGTATCAAGTTTAACCAACTCAAAATTATTTTGCTGAAAAGCAAGCTGTTTAAGGTGAGCTAAAGCAGGTAATGTGGAATATCTTCTGATATAAATTATTTGGGAGTAGGAGCAAAGCAGGCAGGTGCTGTGCTCAGCTGGCAAAACTCCCATGAAGAGAGCAAATGCAAAATATCTTCTCTTGTTTTCCCAGACCAAGTACCAGTGGAACAAATGGTGAGAATTTGCATTGTTCACAATTAGTCCCTTCTTTGGAGTCAGAAAGGCATGATTTGGTTAAAAAATTAATGCTTGAAAATGGCCTAGGTGCTATTTAAGTTCCAAAAGATTTGTTTACATGCTTTAAACACCCAAAGTGCTGCTTTGGTTTGGAACCCAGTTTGTGGAGTTTTGATCTCTGGAGGATACAGCTGAACCACACTTGAGTTTTCATCATGCTGCATATGCAAGCAGTGATCAAGAAACTATTGATTGACATATGCTTGATGGAAAGATTTGTGTGCCTACGCTCTGATTTAAGTTTGCAAAACACTGGCAGTTTAATCTGGGATTTAAAGGAACATTTGAATTGGAAATTATATGTTAGCACAGCTTTTTATTTTCCTGCATTCTTTCAAACTGTCTTAGATTTTGACTTAATGTTTAGTTTGACATGCTGACTGACAGCTTTTTTTTTTTTCTTCCACCCCCCAGATATGATCAAAGATTTTGTATCGTCAAGTGATTTCGGAGCTCTAACTCATTTGGCTTTAATCAATGCAATCTACTTTAAGGGTAACTGGAAATCACAGTTCAGACCTGAAAATACAAGAACTTTTTCTTTCACTAAAGATGATGAAAGTGAAGTGCAAATTCCGATGATGTACCAGCAAGGAGAGTTTTACTATGGTGCGTAGGAGGAGGAGGTTTAGCAATTTAAAGCTAGTAATACTTTCCTTAATAGCACTGTGGTGGTAATACTCATTTGTGTTGTGGAATATTATTCAACCTGTAATTCTAAGTGTGGTATGCAACTGCCCAATGAAGGCAGTCTGATGTATTTTCATAGTGTGTCTGCTTGTGTAAGACTATGAATAGTGACTTTTTTATAATTCATACTGACCTCTTTTTTTTTTAGATTTTTGCCACATGCTGAATTTTAGAATGTTTGACCATTGTTTCCAACATCTACATTTCTAGAGCTGTTTCTGGTTCTCACATTTTCTTGTGCTTTGCTGTATTTTGAGTACTCTTTGTAAAGTCCCTGTCTCTGTTTTTTTGACAACTTGAGAGGAGTAAATGTGGTTCTATGAAAAGCAGAATTGCAGGTGCTTGTTTTCTGTAAGTTGATATTGAACCTCAAATATGGGGCCTACAGTGTCTGCCATTGACAGCATTTACCTCAATCTTATCATTGATAAACTGTCTCTCCCTTGAATGAAAATATTCTGCTGTTCATATCCATGAAACTCTTGGGAATTTTAATATATTTGAGGCTTCTGTCTAACTTGGTGGAAATTAGCTAACAGATTCATAGGTATGATAGCCTCCAGTCTGTGTGATTGCATAAGCTTCCCTGCTGTAGGAAAGCAGGGGTTAAGGCTCTTATCCAGTATTGATTGATACTGAGTATGATAGAGGGCCACTTCAGGCTCCAATGTCAAGCAAATATTGCATAGTATTTTCCCCCTATCTCTAGGGAAGGAAAAGGAAATCATTGTGATAGCTTTTTTTCCTTCTCTGCAGGGGAGTTCAGTGATGGCTCCAATGAAGCTGGTGGTATCTACCAAGTTCTGGAAATACCCTATGAAGGAGATGAGATGGGTATGATGATCATTCTTTCCAGACAGGAAGTTCCGCTGGTCACCCTGGAGCCACTGGTCAAAGCGTCATTGATTGACGAATGGGCTAACTCTGTGAAAAAGCAAAAAGTGGAAGTATATTTACCAAGGTGAGTTTATGTTTCCAAGTCAAAAGAAGAGGAAAGAGTGCATTCTGAAAGCTGGAGTAGCAGAGTGGATAAAACTTGAACAGCTTGATCAGATCTGTGGTTATGCAGCTACCAAATGGAAGTCACTTGCAGAAGAAAGCCCAGGAGGCATGTGCTGTGCTATGGTAGTTACTGAGCAAGAAAGGAATGTTGTACTTGTCTTTCAGCTGCAAGCCTCAGAAAGGAGGAATATATTCACTCTGTGAATGATTGCTTATGTCATTTTGCAGAGCTCATTATGAATAAATTCTGCTTAGAATGCTTAGGAGCCATAAAAATATTACAAGTCTGAGAATTAACAGAAGCTGAAATGTTTCATTTAAGTACTAATTAAGTTTCTAATTGTTGCTAAATTAAAAGTCCTACTGTTATGCATCTATGTAGGCACAAATGCTAAAATGTTGAAATGCAGTCCCAGTTTGTCTGTGGCATGCATATTTACTGAATCATGTTTCACAGAATTTTACTTTATCTGCCTCCAAATATTTCTTTTCATGCTTGCCCGATACTTGCCATAGCAATAAAGGTGCTAAATGTCTCAAATACATGGCTGGATCATGATATGCTTTGGCTGATTCATAATAATTTCACTGGAATGTTTGTGTAAAAATACAGCCCAATTTTCATGTAGTTCATTCTACTTTCTATGGCATAATGTAGCCGTACATGGCACTAAAATACTAGTAGCAAAACACTTGTTAAAACAACTTTTTTACTTTTTGTTGTGTTTTTTCAGATGTTTAGAGGATTTAAGTTTATATTTCACATAAAGAGCAGGACACAAGTCCTTGCAGTTTGACTCTCCTTCCTGTGTAGGGACCACTTCAAAGAAGCTAACTGCAGCTGTGAGCACAATAAGCCAAGGTTAACAGGGATAAATTACACTGGGATGAACTGGTGCTGTTGGCTTTGTCATATCATCCCAACTCAAGATTGAATCCCATTTCTCTTAAAATTGTGATGTTTGGAGTCATAACAATGAGGAAACTGCAATGTTTGGCACATCTCTATCTTACTCTGCCCTGTATAGTTAACAATAAGGAGTGTCAGTTTTTAACTAACTCTCTTTGGAGAAGCACTGAAAGCAAATAACTGTGCTGCAGATTCTGTACAAACTGAGCCTACTCTCTTCCTGTGGTGCTCTTTATATTGTTTGTTTTTGTTTTTCCATAGAAATTTTAGGCAGAAGGAGGTTTGGTGTTAACATTGTGCTAAAATGCAAGAGGCGTTTCTCCCAGGTAACATGTACCCACGTGTGCAGGCAGGCTAGCTTCTAAATTTAGGAAACTCGGGTATATCAAGTTAAATGCATGAATGCTATTGTAAGCATATTCTTGATACTGGGCTTGAGTTTTAGTTTTACAGGTAGGTTTGGGTTTTGTTTGCCTTTTTAACTAAAATCAGGACTCCAGGATTCCTTCAAGTCAGGGTCTCTGATGTGAGTTTGTAGGACCTAGTTTTTGTCTCCTGTGCCCAATACCTCCTTCAGGTTAGTCTTAATATCTGTTGCTCTCATGTAAGAACCCTGAAGAACTTGGTGAGTGTTAGTGAATTTAAGCTATAAGCCAAAGAGGTACAACTCATCTACTGTATTTTCAGGTTATAAATGATAGCTAGTATGAGCTTGAAATTCCATACGTGGATACAGCTAACATTCCCATCAAAATCCAGGGGTAATTGCATGCTTCCAAGATGCTGGATTTCTATTAGAATTCAGAGGTGGTCTGTGGGATTTTATCAATGCTCTAAATAAACTTCATAAATATTTTATGCTCTAGATATGTTATAAAATGTGGCCTGCAGGCACTGTCCACTGAGAAATTAAAAGCAGCATTGGAATACAATTTAATTTTTATGTCCTGAAAGATGTTATCCAATTATAAAGGGAATGTTTTTTTAAACTTTTACATTTGTAATAGGGCATGACTGACTAGCCAAAACAGAGTTAATCACAACTTTCCAATTTCTGTCTGTGCTATCTGTGTGCAGATGAAATTGTGCATTACATCTCTAAATAGCTAAGAAGAGATTTGTACTGAATAGTTAATTTATACTTACTCATTTTCATTTTCAAATCATTGTTTCCAGTTTAGTCTGGGATAAAGTGATCAACACTTTAATCCATTTCTATGTAAAAAGTGAAACAGACCATGAATCTAATTTACAAAGCTGTCTCCCAAACAATTTATTTCAAGAGCACAGCAGGAAAAGCTACCTAATAACAGTGCTAGTTTTCACAGTTCCTTTTAAGGGTTGTTCCAGTGTGCCTGGATTTCTAAAATGAAGCATCTTCAAACTGCTCAGCCTGTACTAAAAAGATAAGTTGCTTTGGGTAGAAACTTTTTTCTTCTCTCTCTCTCAAAAAAAAAAAAAAAAAAAAAAAAAAAATTTTTTTTAACATGCTCTTTTGAGTCCCCCTCATGAGGAACAGGCTGGTTCTGGTTGCTATTGAGATAAATGGATACATGTTATTGAGAATCTTGGATGAGGAAAAAACTGCTTTGCTAAAAATGCACATAAAGCAGCCAGCTTCTGTAGCCCATAGTTAACCCTGAAAACAAGGACTTTGCTGTAGAAAGAATCATGGTCTGGCCTTGGTCTTTAGAGCAGCTGTATATCTCTTTCAGGCTATTAGATTCTGCAAGTTGATCTTAGCACCTCAGGAAAACCTGGTTAAAATTCCAGATAAAATGTTGGAGCCTTAGAATCCTGACAGATCCTGAGGGCCTGTCCTTCAAGCAGGAGTGTTTGGCCGTATGGTTTTGAGAAGGGCAACTGTTTGTTGCTTGCTTTTCATTTTGCAGAATGTAATGTGCTAGAAACAATTTGAGAACCTGGACTTCCTTGCTTTCACTTGAAAGTGCTGCTAGTTTGTGAAATGATAGCCTTTGGGATGAGTCACACTAGCCTGTACTTGACTTCTGTTTTGTAACTAGAAAGTATACTTGATTCTATGGATCCAGAACTTCTGAGGACTTTAATATTTTACCATCTCAGAAGGGTTCTGCAGCATTATAAAAGATGAAGACACTTTTTTCTCTCAAGTCTTAAGACAGAAGAAAGATGCTGTGGTTTTGTATGACAGTTACTTCTAAGTTTCAGATATGTAGCTAAGGAGACTTTGTCTATTACACAAATGCATCACTGATACTTGTACAACCTTAAAATTTCATGAGAAGCTCATCTTTTTCTGCTAAACTCCTAGGGGAACTGCTTGTTAGAAAGTAGAATTAGTTTGAGAAGCTAAGTGTCTCATCCTGCCCTTCAGTTTATTTGGGAGAGGTCCGAACACAGCTGAAATCAAGGCAAGTGTGTTCAGCTTTCTGGACCTCGTTTCATGTTTGGGAAGTAGCAAGATATTTTCACAAGGGTTGTTTGGAATAAAGCCAACTCTTCAGTTCTTGACTTTAACTAGTTTCAACTCATAGGCTGAGTCATTATTCCTTATTAGTGTTTTTCTCCTCTGTGCTTCCTGAGGAAGTCTGTAGAAGCATATATGTCTGTATGCATGTGTATCAGTGAAACAGTATGGAACTGTATAGTAAGAACAGATGCTCTCTTTGGACTAAACAGACCAATCCTCCAACTTCTTTTCTGTCTCTGTGGCAAAAATAGCTTCACTTTCTCTTCAGTGCCTGAACTTTCAGATCTCCCATCGTGGTTTCTAATATTCCTATGTTGCAGCAATTCCTCAACTTAGGATAAGAATTGAAGTTGATGTGTAGTGCTACTTTTAGCATCATAGGCACCTAAAAGATTGGGGGGAGGGGTCAGAAAAGCTAATCTGACAATCTCTTTACAGGAACAGACACTGCAAATAACCATGTAACAAAACATTATGAACTATATTCTTTCCATAGTTATAACTGGTCATTTGTCAGCATAATTGAAGTAATTTGTAATTTGTCTAGTCATTTTACAGTGAGCCCTTAAATATACAAATATTTCTGATTAGCTTTTCATGTCTATCAGACTTCTGACTTCAGTTTTCTAGCCAGGGTTACCAGTCTTACTGCTGCTTTGTGTTTCTGTGGCTGCCTATATGGAAGGGACCTGTCCTGTTTGTCTTACCAGGCATAACTTTTAGAGTCTTTTAGAAGAAGTTGCTGTAAACTGAACAGGTTTTTGCCCCACACTTTGCCCTCAGGACAGATTTCAATTTGCAGCCTTTGCAGCTTAGTAACATAATACTGAGCATGGATTGGCAAGCTGAAATCGTGCCAGATTTTAGTTACAAGTGCATTTGTAGCTATGACTATTTCTGTTGTTCTCTGCTAACAATCAAAATACCTTGAGAATTTTGCCACCAAACTAATTAGATAGTAAGCCAGAACTACTTCATTATTGTTCATAACTTTTGTTCTTTGCTTTTATAATGTTTAAATAAGTAGAATATCCATAGTTTCCTACTTTCTTTGCCAACAGCTATCTTAAGCTTGTACTTCCCCTGACTGATATTTTCCCCTGATATTTCATTGTAGTATGTGTACAATTAATTCAGTTTTTATATTAACCCTTTTTTAAAAGTAAGCATTTCCATCAGCTAATATCTAACTGTTCTGCTAATATTTTATTTTTCAGGGATTATATGTGCCATTAGTGTCTATTTGGTTGCTTCTGCATTAGAAAACTAGCTGTGAGAGTAAACTATTTTGCAAGCATTTTTATAGAAATGTCTATGTGCTATATTGCTGTTTTATGTTATGTGTCTCAGTATTTTAGTTGTCATGATCTAGACATTTTAATCTTCCAATAACAGTAAATACTACTTATGTTCTTGGCTTTTAGCAATTTTCTATTATGTTTTCCAGGTTTGCAGTAGAACAAGAAATTGATCTGAAAGATGTCATGAAGGGTCTTGGAATTACGGAATTATTCAATAGCAATGCCGACCTTACTGCAATGTCTGGTAAGTGTCTTTTGACTGAGCATTTTAGAACTGAAGCTTGTGAGAATTGTAGAGGAAACTAAATATTATGTAAGAGGCAGGTCCATACTGCAGACCTGCTGTCTTGACAGCAAATGGGATTCACACCACAAAGGGGTTATCATCTCTAGACCCATCTTATGTCTCCAGAGGCTGTTTGTTGACAGCATTAATGCAATAAGCTGTTGTACAATTAGTCATCTCCCCAGATACCTTCTGTATAAATGCAGTGTATGAAAGAAATTCTGTGACAAAGACCAGTTGGATATATATGCTGTGTGTCTGTTTAAATTTTTTGTTAATACACTGTGTTCAGAGGTCAAAATATTCAATACACTTACAAATTCAAATGGAAGTGATAGATATTTATACTTTCAATACATTTTACTTTAGTTTGGTCTCCTTAAAGAGTAATTGAGCCATCTTTGCTTGAAAACTTCTTCCCTTTTGAGTAAGAAGCTACATAAGCTCTGTATTTAGTAGAGCCTGTTTAGACCTGAAGTGTAGCAGAGTGGTGGAGGTCCTAGGTTGCTCTCTATCTAGAAGCTTGTGCCAGTGTGAGTTGACTCTGATTGTATTTTCCACTGGAACAGTGGGAAAAAATGGGAGTTAGATAATACAAAAAGAGTCTGAATAAACAAAAAATCTGAAGAAAAATACTTCCCATTTCTGTCACCCAAAAGGAGAGCAAGTTTTACAATAACTTGAGGGCTATATACTTAAAAATATTTAAATGAGAAAAGTGTCCAGACCAACCAAAAACACAGAGGGTGAATGAACCGCAAAGGGAATGTTTGATTCTTCATCCTGCATAAAATGCCTAAACATCAGTGAGCAATTTTGAAATTAAGAAATTCCACAAATTCATAAAGATTGGGACTAGTTTCAATCCATGTGATTAATGATTTGTTTAAAGCTTGGTGTTTTTATAGTTGTACCACACAAAATGAAAATACCATGTTATATAGTGAATTAACTCCTCTGCTATTTAAGGATTAACTTGTTTACAGAATAATGTAGAGCAGTGTGTAGAGAAAATTAGTGTGTTTCATGGTAATATTCTCACCTTTGATTTAAAGAGCATGCACCAACAGGGATGAAAAGGTTATTCATATATAAAAGGTCTTGTATAATTTCTTCAGAATAAGAAAATATTTAAGGGTTATATCTAATGAAAACTATGCTATAGAGACAACCTTTTCATTCATTACTTAAAATACAAAAGATTATTTGCCATTTCAAAATTTTCACAGTGTGAAATGGGGAGGGATAGGGAAGAAAAACTGAAGGCAAATATAAAAGCTAATTTAGAAAATATATGCATGATATGTTAGGTAATGAGGAGATTAAGCCAGAATTTTATATGCATTTCCTTGCCAAATTTTTCAGAGAGTAAACAATCCATGAAACAGTAAAAATAAATAAAATCCAGATAGAAGCACTCATTGAAATATTTATTTTTAATTTAAGATATTAATTGCAGAAGAAAATATAGGGAGAGTTTTTGAGAGTTCTTTTTGAATACTGAGAATATTTAAAAGTATTCTTTTCCTCCTTTCTTATTGCTGTTGCCTTTGGACTATTGTCAAGGAAAACCTTCTGCAATTTCAACAGATCCAGGCACAGATTGTTGATTTCAGTGAAATTATATGGGGTTTTAGTGGGCATAAATCAAATTGCAGGAGTGCAGGTTTATTCCTCAGTATTGAGATTTTTATGCTTTCGTTGGAAATGGAAATAGAAGACTTAATGTCATCTTCTGGAATATCTGGATTGGGAGCAACCAAAGAGAAAATACTAATGCAGCTACTGTGTGGAAATAAAGTAGTCAGTTAATGTGGGTAAGTGGGGAAGCTGAGAGTGCCCCTATTGGCCTGGAGTGCTCCTTCTGGCAGGCTTGGTTTGGATATCTCTAAGCCCATTGGGCATTTCTCAGCCCAATTCAAAATAATCAAACTTGAAACTTAAGAAATGAATCTTGAAACAGCTTTTGGTGTTTGGGATTTTAGAGTTCACATAGTGTGCAAACATGCTGCTGGGTATTTTGATACCACTTGCACTTTGTCCTTGAGCAGGTTTGAGTCTACTTGACTAAAACTCCTCTTTTCTGTCAAATAATTATAGTATTGCCTACTACTGTGTAGTGCCTTAAATGGCAACTGTTTTTAATCTCAGTGACCTGCATTTCAGTGAGTAACTAAGTAATCATAATGACAGACTTTCACAATACAAAGTAATTGGAAGAGGACCATTCCAGTAAATAGTTTTTAGCCTTGAGTGTAAGGTAGGTAAAACTTTTCTGGGACAGCTTAAGCCAGAAAAGCCAATAAACCTGCACCCTTTTCTTAAATGACTTGCCAAGCAACCAGTTGGCAGCTCTGAGTGGGAGTTTGCAAACATATGGAGTGTAGTGACAAATGAAATGTGATGCTAACAGTCATGTGCATTAAAACTAAACCTTAGATTACTCCTACACATTAATGGATATGTAGGCTAGGGTCTTGCAGAAGGCTTAAATTCTGATGAGAAATCTGTGGGGCTTTTCTGGGATAATAGCTATCAAATGCTTTTGGCTCCCATGAAAATTCAGATTTGTACAAGCTAATTGAGAAAAATGACATGATAGCAGATGCTCAGCTAAGCCTCATCTTTTTCTCAGTAAAAGGCATACAGAAAAGACATAATAATGACAAGAGTTTGCACATGAGTATGAAATATTGCCATCAGTCCTGACTTGACAATCACAAAATAGAACAAAAGAAGAAACACTTGAACACCAGGTAGCAACATTATCTTTGCATGTGAAAAGAGGTTCATTCACTTCAGAGAGAGATGATGAAGGATGTGATAGTGACAATATCAAGTGAATAGTCTAGGGAAAGTAAACTAGGATGTAGGTTGCTCATTTTACCAGCCAAGGCCCAAGATATCCAGTGAAGCTGGAAGGCAACAGATTGGTACCAAATAGAAAGTACTTCTCAGAGAAAAATCACCCACAGAACTCTTTAGATATTGTTTGAGAGCATTACATTGTTAGGATGGAAAAAAATAACAGATTGGCTATTTCAGAGCAATGAAAACTACATTGAATAAAGCCCTTCTGTGTATTCTGTGAAGTCTAAACTTGCTTTAGGGCATACGGTGTATTCTGGGTGAGGGGATTTTCTGTTCGTGGGTAAATTTCATGTTATCGCCTGTGATGCTGATTTGCCTTGTTCTGAAGTGACAGTAACACCACTGCCGAAGCAGTGTGCTTGGCTAGTTAGATGTAGTGGTCTTGTGGCATTTCTTAGATTCCTGTTGACTTAATATATTGTTTTTTTACACTCAGCTTCTGAATACATTTGCAGCTAAACCATACTATTAGATCATTAGAGCTGATGGTAAATGTTAATAATGTTTGTGTTAGCAAAATTAGACCATCCTTCTGTGTGTCTCAGATGGAGACCGATCTTGTTAAACGCTGAGGGTTTTGACCAGAAATAGTGTGCTGTGCAGAAACATTCAGGATAAAATGTGGATTAAGGCTGTAAATTTCAGGTCACATAAGAAGGCTTAAGTTGCATAATAAAAAGTGGAATTGAAATGCATGGTTAGGGTGAGGGTCCATCATTTTGTCTGCTACTAAACTTTATTGGGATTTAGGATCAAGAAAAGTTAGAACTCTTTTTTTGGCTGCAGAATCCTTACATCCCTTGGCTTGTGCCTGAGTTTGCTTACTTAGTATTCTTGCTCTTTTTGTTTAAGATTGTTCTAGGTAACTGAACTTTGAAACAAGAAGCTGGCAGAACTGACCAGTGAGCTCAGCAGGAATCCCATTAGCTGGCATGTTTTAAAAGGCAAAACAAAAATTACATGGCACACAAAATAGGAATTTAGAAATGTGCATGCATCTGTCACTTTTTTGCCTTGATATCTATCCATTATTGTTTTTGTAAATATTCTTGCACCTCGTGTGTTTGTAAATAAAAAGCACCTTCAGAATACTTGAGTCTTACTACATTCATAAGAATATAACTGTTAGAGGATGACTTTATTAATACTTGCTAGTAGTGTTTAATATGTGGGTTGTCTTTTAACACAGTGTCTAAAGTTCAAAAGTGATATCTGTATTTGAGTGTAACCACACTATGCTTTCAGGTGGACTTTCTAATAGCAACACTTAAGGATACAAAAGCTGTGGGAACAGTACATAATCTACGGATATGTGTATGCTGCATGGCCCATATTTTACATGAATACTACTGAAGACTTAATCCAGGCTTTCAAGATAACTTTTCAGGAGGCTTACAGCTGAAGCCTAGGACTTGTACACTTGAACAATCTAGTATGTCTCACAGCACACAGTCCCCTAGGGAATGACCTGGGGCTGCTCTTGCTGAAATTTAAGTGACTGAGCTATGAGGTTTAGTTGAGTTTTGCAGTGCATAGAGTAGTGAGACCTCCTGGAGAGGCACACTATAACTTGCTGTCTCTTGTGCTTGCAGTCGTGTTCAAACTCCTGGTCGTGGTTGCAAGAACCGAAATAAATGGCTAGCAAGAGTAGTCCTGAGCTTTCCCTTGCTTGGCCTTCAGCTTGAGTTTTCATGCTGAGCAGTGTTTCTTGAGGATGAGAAATGCGAAATTGTATACTTGTCTTCCTAGGATGGTTGGATCAGATTTTCATGGCTCTATAACTCCCAGTTCAGGAAGCTTTTATTTCTTTCCTAACTACCAGTTGTGCTCTGTCATTACTGTGTATTTCAGGGGTACAATATCTATAGTGTATCTAATCCTTAGTATGTTGTACAGTGACATCTAATCTGGTTAAATAAAGTTATTGCTTCTGCAAGGTGTTGAGCGTTCTGAGTATTTAGTCAGAGAAGAAAAGCAGTGAAACATCTAGAGACTTAAGCAGCAGTAGGCTTGGATCTGAGTCAAAGTCCTGGGAAGAAGTCCTGGGAAGGAAGGGTGATAAACAACACTGAGAAAAATCAGTCCCACAGTGGGTTTTGTTGAAATAAATGACTTCCATTTCTTTTATATAAAGTGGTCAGAGCAAAGAAAACATCTTTTTCCCCCAGATGAAGCAAACACTGCAACTAATACAGAAGTATGTAAAAATTCTTCCTGTTAAAAAAGCATTTACTCTGTAGTGTCGTAATCCCCCTTTTTTTTTTTTTTTCTTTTTTCCCCTAAACTGTTCATTTTTAAGTTCTTCGGTGCAGGAATTGTCACTTATTATGCTGGATCTGGTACACTGGCACTCTAGGTACAGCAATGCTATTATACTAAATAGCATAGGAGATCCCTACAGATATAAATCAGGTAAATGGTGCTCCTACTTTCTCTCCTTCAGGCAGGAAATATTTTCATGCAATTCTTGTGCATAAAGCTTTTTATTCTGCCTCTGTTTAGTGCAGAAGGTGGATGATAATCTTGGGTTTTCGTGTTGGTGCGTTTTTAAATACTTCATTTTTACTGCTGAGCCACTTGAAATGTTTCCTTCTCCTCTCCAGATAACAAAGAGCTTTACCTTGGAAAGGCTTTTCACAAAGCATTCCTAGAAGTTAATGAGGAAGGATCAGAAGCTGCTGTTGCCTCAGGTACCTGACTGAAAAGCGGAGCTAAATCAAATGTCTGGTTAATTAATATTTAAAAGCTGACTTAGTGCAAAGCCAGGAAAGCTGAGTAGCATGCAGCATGAAGAGAAAGCACAGCTAGTGTGCTGCTTTCCTGAAGAGAATTCTGGAAATTGGAAATGTCGACATTTTCAGAACACGGTGTGTTTTGCAAAGCATTTTGAGCATCCTGTGGAGAAGCTTCTGTTATTTTTGTATCAGGCAAACCCAAACTGTGGTTTACGTTTTCTTTCTGGAACTTAAGTACTGGTAATTGGGGTGTCGATCTGCTAACTGAGATGCAGTGACTGAGCCTTGGCTCCAGAAGGGCTAGAAGGAGCTGAGAGTTGTTGTCATGGCTTTAATGAGCTCATGCACCCCTCACCACCTAAGATGGGAGGGAGGAAATAGCAGGTTAGTTTACTGGTGTTAATGCTGCAACCCCAAATAGTTGATTACTTGGTTTGTCACATTTTCTTCCTGAAAGTAAGTTACATTAATTGCCAAAGGAGGTTATTAGGTAATTACTAATTGTACCAGTACTTGTACCAGTCTTTAAGGAAAGGAAAAGCAGTTTCCATCATCGTGAATACCAATAACTGTTAGAATATAACATTTGTATGGCCAGAGATTACTGGCATAGGTGAGGTTTTTTTGTTATTGTTGGCAGTGCAGTTAAAATGTAAAAGAAAGTGACACATTGGGAGTAACAACTGCCTGGAGAAATTCATGCATCTCCCAATAAAAATAATGAAGAGCCAAATTCTGCCTGACTGCTGGTTAGTTTTACCCTCAACCTCTTCGTTATTTAAGCACTCAAGTGGTTCTAAAAGCTGCAAGATCAGCCTGTTTAGCTATTGCTTGCTCTAGTTACTAAGGGTTACTTCCTACTATCCAATGCAGCCTTGGAACAGTTTAAAACAGGTCAGCAGTGCTATTTAACTTAATGCACTTTAGAAAGAGAGCAGGCTTAAGGTTCTGCATCTGGTAACTTGTAAACTGCTTGTGTTGGGAATAAATTGTGCTGCGCTGTTGTTAATCATTCTGAAAGCATAAATAAGCATGCAATTACTTTGTGTGTTCCTCTTGTTCTCAGTGTGTCTGAGCTGCAAGTATATCCTGTAAAGAGCGGGAGAATGTAGAAAGGATGCAGTGATGTTTAACAAGTTCCCTGTGTTCTTTTCCCTTTAGGAATGATCGCTATTAGCAGAATGGCAGTGCTGTATCCCCAGGTTATAGTTGATCATCCTTTTTTCTTTTTGGTCAGAAACAGAAGAACAGGTGAGAATCTGTAAAACTCTTCTGTTTATTTTCACTGTCCAACAGTGTTGTGCAAGAGAAAACTGCACATTTTGATCAATTAATTGGTCTTGTATGAATTTTTGTTAATCTATCTTGAAATGCCTGATATTAAGACTGACCTTTTCCAACAAATCTTTGTGTCCTCTTTACATTTCACCAAGACAGACACCCGAATCTCCCATCTTCCTGAAAAGTATTCATAATTCTTTGATGAAAAATCCTGGGGAAGAGAAATTCACTGATAAATTGTTTTCCTTCAAAGAAGTGATACTCTCCTGAATAACTGAAGTCACTGAGCTAGGCTTTAGTAAGACCAGCAAGATAGGCTTGTAGTGCTCAATGATTTATATTATGAGCAGAAATTACAGCTGTGAATAGTTCTGTGCTGTTGAAGTGTTCTGTGGCAGGGAACAAGAATAGCGTGCACTAGCAAAATGGGCAATGATTAAGTAATTCTCTAGTTTTGTATTTATAATTTGTCTCTCCTAATGGTGTGGATGTGCCTGGGTGACAAATGGAATGTTACTGCAAAGCCACTTAGGAGATTACTTGATGGATCAGTGTGTTTTTATCTGTTCTACAGGCAAGCAGCAGTAGTCCCAGTTTGCAAGGGGTTTTGTTGCATTTGAGCTGCCCATCATAAGCATCAGTGTTTCTTAAACCATTTAGACTGCAGTCATGTTTATGTTCTAACAAGGCTGGATGCCTTGTGTGCAAGATGTCATACAAGTGCTTACAGTTTGTCAGGACTGTTGCCCCTATGGACCAAAAGTTGAGAAGCTTTGCTGTTGTAGTGGTATAGTTGGACAAAATGCAGCTGGAGTCAGTCCTTTCCCCTACTCAATTCTCCTGTCTCAAAAAAGCTTTAAATTGGAAGAGAGTAGGTGTTTGTAGCCTTGGGGCAATTCTTAGTGTTGCATTTATAGTTACTATAGCATTTATAACAACAGCTATAGTTAAAGCCAGAAAGCACATTACTAATTTAGAAACCTAAGGTTAGAAATCTTTTGAAAAGATGTATGGAAATTTGTGTTTTTTTCCCCTGAGAGCAGTCTCAGTGCTCATGATTATTCAGGTTAGCTGTAAATGGTGATTAATAACGCAGGGGTACCATGGCATGCATGTTGCCATGGGAGCACATCTGTGAACATGTATGTACCAAATAATGTTTGTGTGGTGCTTCTGTGGCTCACTGTTAGTGTGGAGAATGTTGTCCAGCTGCTCAGGAAGGTTATTCAGAGTAGGTTTACATACCTCTGGAAGCTTCCAGCCTCAAGGCTGACACTAACTTAACAGCAGTGGCAGGATTTCCACAGGCTTTTACCAGAGCTACAGATATGAAAGAGAATCTTTTTTTTTTCTAATGGGTTTGAATCAAGCCCTTAAAATAAGCTAAGAGGCACTTGCATGTAGAAGATTTCCCTGTTCTTGCCTGTATTGTACCTGTGTCCACTCTGATGCCTGCATACCACCCACATCCCTATATTCCCATAAAAATTATCCATCATATTTTCTAGGTTTTGATATTGGTATTTATCATCTTATACCCTCCACTTTTTCATTTGGATTTGACTNCTCTTGCCACAGGTACCGTCTTACTCATGGGACGGGTAATGCACCCTGAAGCAATGAATGCAAGTGGCCATGACTTTGAAGAGCTTTAGCTCCTGCCAGCTGCCAAAAAAAAAAAAAGGAAATAAGCACATAAAGTTTGAAGCTAATATATTTAAGGTTTGCTGTGTTTTTTCCCAAGATACTGTTTAAAAGCCTTTCAGGTTTAACTATGGTTTAAATTGCAAGTCAGTTTCTGGAGGAAAGTTTGCAGTATTAAAAATGTTCTGTTTCTGTAATTGTGATTGCTGTGTCCTTAAAATAAAACTGTATACATGTCAACAGCTGCTGCTTGTTCTAGTGAATCGTAAAGCAAGAAAATTTTGCAAATCCATGATTCCTAAATTTTTTACAGTCCAAAGGCTGACTTGATCAATGAGACAAGAGCAGAGTGTGTGCAGCTCTAAATAATGCAAATGGCAAACCTTAAAGATTTACAGAGTTGGATGAAGAATTCTATCTGGAAAATGTAATTTTGTCCTGTTCCTGTAGTAAACAGACTGCAATATGGTGTTCCATCAAAGTTAATGGAATAAATTAAGCCTAGTGGATTTTTATTCTATAAATTAACTGTGGTAGAGTTTTTTGTGTGAATCTCCCACATGTCAGTCTAAAATGTTGCTCTTATGCATGCTTCTGCATGTGACCCTGCAATTCACTTTCCGTAAGTGTTGATGCCAAAATTTGATCGCATGAGTATTTGAGAGTAGTCAGTGTAGAATAGCTATGTATATGGCTGAAATAAATTAATTGAAACGGTCACATCACTCATGTGGACGTATTTCCTCCCCCACCCCGCCCCGAATAGTTATTCTACTTTGCTGATTCAAACTGCACTATCTCATATCAATGATCTAGAATGACCTTTCTTTTAAAATAAAAATCTTAATTTCAAGAGTTGAAATACATTCAGTTCATAAATAAACATCTAATGGAACATAATCCCTTTTGTTCCCGGTTTGTTGAGAATAAAACACACACACACACACACACACACACACACACACACACACAGCATAAGTAAATATTAGCAAGGAAATTAGTTGTCATTCCCATTTGCAAGAGGGAGGAGAAGTACCAGTTATCACCAGAAAGGCAGTTAATTATTTCTTTCCTGTTTGTGTAAAATATAAAATGAGCAGGAGTTACTGGAAGTTAAAAGGGAATAGGAAAAAAAAGAGGAAGGGGCTTCTTTGAAACAGGTCATAAATCCAATCTTGTTGGAAATAAGGGGATTTCTTCTCAGTCCATAGGAGGCTTGTTTTTTGAATTCTATGGGAATAAATGTGTTTTGTACTGAGCTTTAGTTTTGCTTATGGGTTCTTCTGAATGCATTCACTTCAGGCCAGCATAGATAACACTCACAAACTTACTCATGCAAGGAGAATTTCCAAAATGGAATACATTATTTGCTTGTATATATTGTTGGTGCTAATTGTGAAGGTCAGACTTTCAGAGTGATGGTTGCCCCCCTCTGGCAGATCTGGTTTTGGCCCTGCTGAGAGGGAATGCCTGAGCCTGTCTAGCCCTGTTGTCTTGAATTGTTTCATTCTGTTCCCCAGAAGAAACGCAGAGCTCCTTCACATTTAACTGTTGTTGGTTATTGCCCTTATTTAAATGAAGTCCAGAATAATAAACTGTACATTTATATTTAAATATAAATATCTGACTTAGTTGTAATCCTTTTTAGCTCTGTGTAATGGAAAGTATTATATTTGGGAAAGAAGGGGAATGCTTTTAAGAAGGAGCAGAGATTTACCGATACCTGGAACTAGTCCCAGTGCAAGAAGAAAGAGCTTCTATGAAATGGAGTTATGCAATGGCTGGTTCTTCATATTTAACTGATTCCATGAGTATCCTCTGATGTTTGTAAAAGTGACTGAGATGCTGAGGATCTCCTGTTTTAAACTTTATGGGGGCCTGAAAAATAAGTAGGGGTTCTTAAACTAAGCTTTACACTTCAGGCAAGTTTTCAAGGTAATTACTGAGCTTGAAAGAAAAGAGAAAGCAGATGACAACTCAGTGATCTTTGTTCTCAGTCAAGTTCTTTCTGACCAATTTTGTTTTCCTTGCATTGATCTGTTGCAGTGTAGATGCTCCTTACTAAGGGAAAGACTTTGAAGATAGATTTGAACAAAAGCTATGGAATTACGGAGTGACGGCTGCCAGTCAGCAATATTGATAGAGTATGTCAGGCAAGTGACATCCCATAGACTTCCCCGTTCCCAGCTGGACTGAGCATAGGCACTAAGTGGAAAGATGCAGAATCTCATATTTCCAAAACTGATTTTGAGAATTGCTTCAGTGGACATTTAGGAAAACCAGTGAAAACAAGAGCAAAGAGTAGCTAACTTATTTGATACTCATGAAATAGCCAGTTTATCTACCTTAAGTTCAGAATTATGTAGTTTTCAGCAACCATATGAATTATTAGCAAATTAAATGAGGATATTAGCTCTCAACCAAAGTGAGAGCAGCCCTTGCGCAGTACTTATTAATAGCAATAATCCTAAGTATTGTTGTTGATTTTCTATATAAAAAATAGATATGTGTGCATGGGCACACATGACTGCTTATTTCATGGTGTGTTTTAATCTACATTTGTATAGTGGTCATCTTTGGGACAAAAGTAGCAAAGTACTCTTGTGATGGAAACTTGTCAGTTGAGTTTCACATATTTGGTTATCTATTCTTTATTTAAAAAATAAAAGTTTGTATGTGGTGGAGGGTGAGGCATGTCAAAAATAAAATACTGCAACTTCCATGGCAGTGCTGGGCAAGTGAGCCATGACGTGGCAGTGGGTACTGGCCTCTGTCTGGTGCAGATGGAGCTACACAGGAGGTGCTGTTTGCTGATGTTATCACCTTCTGTCTTTCTTGGCCTCCCCCCCACCCCACTCTAGCAGGACTGCTGGGCAGGGCTGCAGGTGGAGAGCGCTCTCCTTGCTAGTCCCTCCAGTAGTGGCTCGCTAGGTCCCGCTTGCTTGCTCCAGGCTAGCTTATCCCTTGTACCTCACTGAGCTCATCTGAAAGCATCTGTTGGGAGTGAAGATGTCTCTGGAAAACAGGTGTTACATTTCCACAGAATGCATGCATCCCTGAAGTAAAAATCATCAATTGGGAGATGCTTTAACTTTCCCTTTATCCCTCATTCAGTCAAGCTTTGTGGCTCACAAAATTTAAGAGCTGCAATTATTTGTAATGATGCCTCATTGATAGGGTAATACTCAAGATAGTGCCTGTAGCTTCAGAATATAATTTGGCTGCAGACTTGCAGGCTAATTATATTTCCAGTGAGAAAGCCATTTCAAATCTTGATTCTAATAGTGGAGGGGGCATCCACCCTGTCCTGAAAAATGAACAACCCCTTGACCTGCTGACTAGCAGTTGATACCTCACTCACACAAACCTGCCTGATAAAATAGGGGGAGGAAACAGTATAACTTCATTTGCTTTTTTTCTCTTTTATTTCAGTGCAAATGGTGCAGAACTTGTTTGAGTTCACTATAGTTACTCTGGGTTTTCAGACATAAAAGGAGACCAGAATTCAGCATGCAACGTAAGTGTGTGAGCCAAAAAGTTTATAGATTAGTTTGCTAATACGGAATCTGGTTGGTTATGGTAGCAACAGATTCAAGTTGATGTAGCAGAATGTCATTAATGTACTAGTAAGAAAGAAGAACTAAGAGTAGGATTAAAAAGAAAGGTATCCGTTTTCTTTTGGCTTCACAAGCTGTATTTTCTTTACAGTTGCCCCCACTCTCCAAAAAACTACCCCAACCCTGCAAACTGAGCCTTTTCCATGAATTTGTCAATAGGCTTTTTTGTTCTTTTATTTCCTATTAAGAGCTGGCCATGGCCCCACAGGTTGCAAGAGATATGCACCAGTCTCCTGCTAACCTTGAGAGAAATGGGAGAAAAAGGGGAGATGCTGTCTGAAGTGAACAGAATAATCTTATTGTAAACACTCAGCAAGAGCCAGGGTGAGCACGGCTAGCTTAGCAGGTACATTTGCCTTCTCTTTCCCTGTGTCTGAGCTCTGCATCAGGGAAATGTTCAAGCAGTTGTTGTCTGCTGGGAGCACCTCCCCAGAATGAGCTCCTTTCGGTCCGGTAGTGCCAATGCTCAGAAGAAAGTGTTGGAACATGCATGCAGGGTTAATAGCACATAAGCAGAGCCTGGCATTTATCATCTGATATAAGGAAATAGACAATCTGTTCTTTTCCTAAAATTTCGCTGTGATTCATTTAGCTGGATTTAATTTGTGACTTCTTTGAAACACAGAGATAGTTGCCTTGTTTGTGTTGAAAAGCTCTTAGAGCTTTCCTGAAATGCTGTTTTTGGTCAAGAGAAAAACTGCTTTTGCCTTTAAGTGAGCCAAACAGTGGCTGGCCTAGCAATGACCCAAAGTCATTAGTGCCTCAGGATAGCGGAAGGTTCCTTGTCAGAAAAATCTCCCCCAAAGTAGCTGACCTCTCTAAGACTAAGCACAACCTGTAGAGGGCAACAGAGCTGTAGTAGTAAATCTGACTGTGCTTCTTAATATTTAATTAGTATTCCCGTATGTGATATTTCATTGTTCATGCAAAATTTATTAGGTTATGCAAGAGTACCATTATTGGCAGTGGATTGGACATAATACAGTCTATATGCTTCATGCTACTGTTTTTTTTTTCTTTCCCCTAGAAAAACATTTGTTAAGCATGCTTACTGAGCTGTAGGAGAGCTCTGAGTGAACAGAACCAATTTCGGTGCATTACTGTTATTAACAGAAAGCAGGCAGTGATCTGCTTCTGCAGAGGGTGACCAGCAAGAGCATAAACTCTACCCCATTTAAGTAACAGGTTCAGGTTTATATGAGCTTGAGTAGTAAACACTTTTTTGTAGGTATGTTCTGTACTCAAAAATTCTAATGTTGTATACGTTAAACATGTCCACTTATTGCTATTCCAAACACTAATTTTGGATATTGTACCAAAAATCTTAATGAGAATATATGCTTAAATATATGCAAGAAAGTCTTCTCTGGTCCACAGAAGAGACTAAAAGCATGTTGAAAACAGTAGGATGTCCCTGTTATCATTCTCTTTCTCTTTAGGGTGGTAACAAAGGAACTCCATTCCTGGTGGCAGTTGCCTATTAAATGCTAAGCTCCTTTCATTTGCTTTGCTCTCCAAATCTGCAGGAAATTGCAGTAAGGATCGTGGATTATATTTTGAACCTAGTTTGCCCTGTAATATTACAGCAAATGCATAAGTATAAAATTGGAGTATGGTACGGAATTGAGTCCGTGATATTACTCAAATGAGCTCTTAGTGTTCCACCAGAAACAGAAAAAAAGCATTTTGTGGCTATTTTTGATTTTTCAGTGACAGACAAAAGCAGAGACCACAAGATGTCACTCTCTCCTAAGCAACTCTAGAGTGCTTTATTTTAGTAATCCTTTGGGAAAGTTGGAAAGCTAAATATCCAGAATGGGTTTTCCTTTCTCTAGTAAGTATGTGTAGCTCTTGGTGAAATCAAAGGGTTGTTTGAGAGTCTAATTAAAACCATGTGCCTGGGATTAGCAACTGGCAAATGTCACTCATCTCCGTGCTGTGGCCCAACCCTTCTCTTGGATTCTTTACCACTCAGCAATGGTAAGTGCATTTAAGGTGCATAGTGAATTTGTAGGTCTAGTTGGCAGCCTGCGTGATGGTGTTGTGTGCTTGGTGAGCTGAAGTATAAGAAGTTTACTTTTCTACCCATCCCAACAAACTGCACTAGTGTTGCTGGGAAAGCTCATGAACAACGCTGTGTATCTGTTTCCCCATCTACTGGAGCTTCTCAAATAACATTCTCTTTACATAGGACTGCTTTTATAACAATGCCTAACTTGGGGTTATTTTTTGTAGCAGTAATTAGGAGCCATAGTGACGAATGGCCTTAGGTAAACTGATGGATAAGATTGTCACCTCATGCAATAACGTGTAGTTGAAAATGCAGTTTAGACACAATAATGCGGTAGTCAGGACTGCAAGGCTGGTAGAAGGATGGCAGACTTATTCACAGTCACTCTGGTAGATAAATGGAAAGGCAGTGAAGATAAAAGCTGTTTTTATCTACAGATAAATGTATTTATGAATAAGTGACTTTTGGCTCCACTCGCTATTCTAGAAATCGTTCAGATTTTTTCAAAATGCTATACAAATACAAGATCTGGTAAGGGCTATGGCTGGAGTTCAAGCAGCTAATCATTTGTAAGTAAGTGGAAGCTCAAATCATGTGTAGCAGAGCTCAGAACGTTAGCAGCTGTTTCTGAAAGCATGGTGTGCAAAAGCCTCCACGGGACTCTCCACCTTCCACTGTGATCAAATAGGCTGTTTTTTTTTTTTCCTTAATGATGTGTTTGCAACACTGTGTTCTGCAAAATAATTTGCCAGATAGTTCTAGTAAAATTCTGGGTCTTCTACTAGGAGCTGGCTGAGGAAAAAGATGAAATACATTCCTGCAGCTGGGGAATTAAACCCAGGTTACCTGACTTGCTATCTTTGCAGTCACACTGAATCATAACTTGAATGACTATTCAGGTATGACCTATGCTTTACAGTTGACAGGTTGTTTTAGCATCCACCTCTCAAACATATATCTTCCGTTCCCTATGGAAAATAATGTCTTTTGGAAGAAAACGAGAGAAGAATCCCTACAGGAAAGAAAAGAGTCTGTGTTTGTGTAGACATACTTTAAGTAAAGAGAAAAGGAAACTCTAATGCATAATGTATTTTATCGAAATTAAGTATTTAATGTTCCCATTAAGTGATTGGAATTGGCTGTGGGGGGGAAAAAAAAATGTTTTTTTTTCCAGAAACTTCCTTTCTGCATTTATTCAGATGGGGTGCAGCACAACTGTTAGACAGAAGAGCTTCAAGCATTCTCTCAGGTATTATAAAACTTAGGAGCTTGGGCTAAATTAGAGTTTAAAATTTTTGCTCTATATTAACATGTATTTGTTAAGATCCATGTTTTAAAACGAAGCAACTTAAAGTGATAGAATATATACAAGCAATAACTTTGATAGCAATGCCTTTATATAATGAAACAAATATGAGAAACCGTGCCAAGAAATACAAGAAATCAGGAAATCCTTCATGCCCTGAGACCTGTAAGTGTCTTGGTCTAAAGGGTCACAGTTTGGACAATGCCAAAGCTCACTAGTTGCCAAGAATCTGATACACAAAACCTTTTATTTAAGGTTTTTACGGTTGTCAATAAATGACATGTTTTAAGTGATAGTAGCCAAAAAGCTGAAATAATTTCATGAGGAAACTGATAGAATTTTTCAGATTCATTACAAGAGAAATTCTTGCTTTTGGGCAATGTTCTCTTTGGGTCAGGCTGCTGACTTGGAACTGCCAGAGTGTAGAGACATTCTGTCATTTTCCAGCAGCAGGAACACATAAAGCTCTCCTGGCAGCTCCGACTCAAGGAGAGTTCTTTGTAAGCTGTATCAGCTGAACTGCTCTTAAAATCTTCAGTGAAATCCACAAATAGGCCAAGGAGGACAATTCTAACTCACTCCCAGCAGTTCCACATTGATGTACCTCCAATGATTTTTCCTCCACATAATTTTTTCCTTAGTCTAAACCAAAGGAGAACCAGACAGTGTGCTATAATTTATAAAGTAATTTCAGGTTTTCTTTTTTCTTTTTTTTTCCTCAAACAGAAATCATTTGTGAATCATCATGATATTTCAATGCTTGTCTTTCTGATACAGTTTCAAAGGGTGCAAGTGGACCCAGCTAACCTTGACTCTTCTTAATTCATTTGTTTTTCATCTCTCTTTCCATTTTAATCTGTTTAACATTTATGGTAATCTATTGATTACTGACTTTGTGTCATGATATATGCAGGATGAAGCACTTGAAACCATGAGCAAAATAGATTAACTTGTATTAAGCATTTATAAAAGCTAGGGATATTATTAGTGCTTCCTCTTCACCATGATGATACAAAGTATGCATTGAACCATCCTGAAGGAAAAAGTGTTTACATCAAACAATCACACAGGATCCAAAATACCCACACCAAAAATTATCATCATGAAGACTTACTAGTCAGAGGCCTTATAAAAATCTTTCGTAGTCTGTAAAGAAGATTACCATTCATTTCAATCAGTTTAGGACCAAATGAAATTTTTTTTCAGGTTGTGTCCTGAAGCGTAATAGAGAACCAGGTGAGACTGGCACAGCTGTAATTTTTGTTAATTAGTAAGAAATATGTTTTTGCTCGGTAATGACAAAAAAGACGTCATTTCCCTGAAAATATGAAATGGCTTCTGGTATCACAGTGTTCCTAACAAAAAAAAAAAAAAAAAAAAAAAATCCATTTAATGTGGATGCATTACGAGAATCAGATATCCTGTTACTATTATACAGTTACATTATAATAAGTAAGCAAAATCCAACCTAAGTAAAATTATATTTTCCTGAAACTGTTAGTTAATATAGCACAAAATAGCAAAGCCACTCTCTGCCTCCTGGTTTGAAGACTAGAGGACTATTCCTAGGGGCAGGAGACCTTTAGCAATACAGAGCATAGCTTGTTTCACTCTCTGCCTTTCTCCTTAACTGTTTAGGGAGCCTAACTTGTCTAGATCTGTGTCTTTGGGTCCCTACAATTAAATAGGATATTTGCAGGTATTCAGGCCATTGTTGGAAGCGTATTCTTCTTCCTACAGGCACTGCACAGAGAATTCACAAGTTCAATGTAAGATGAGAAGCAATAGATGGAGGAAGGCAGAGAATCCTAGGGGAATAGAGGGATATCACTGTATAACACGATGGGCTGTGGCAGAGCTCACCAGCTGCTTGTCAGCACTGAGGGCTCTAAAGAGGAGTCATGACCCTCATTTGAGGAGCTGGCAGAACTCATTCCCCTATGTGCTGCCTGCGTATTACTTTGCATGCGTTTGACTCACAATGGCTTATTATTTGATTTACTGGCAGTATACTGAAAACTAACTTTAGGACAAGTTAATTTGGCCTCTCTTAGCCTTGATAGCACCTGCTTAAAATATGCTCCCTTCTGTGAATGACAAGTGTATAGAGATTTTATTATGATAGTTCCACAGCAAGTGTCTTCTGAACAGCAACATAGAAGGCTATTTTTCAGAAGGGCCATTAACCATCTGGCAGCTCATTTTCCATCTTCCTTCGTTGTAGGCCTTATAATCAGAATAGCATTTAAGAAAAAGGCAGATCAGCCTTTACTGTTTTCATTGGAAATACATCCTGACAACCCTATAAACAAAAGTCTTTAAATGGAAAACTCCTAGAAACTTTTTACCTTTATATCTTTTTGAATGTCATAGAGCCCTGCTTAATTTGTAGATTTTATGTACGCAATTCTCTTTTTTTTTTTTTTTGAGTGAAATTCTAATATTACGCATTTTGTAGG
This sequence comes from Nothocercus julius, assembly GCA_013398735.1. Taxonomy (NCBI): domain Eukaryota; kingdom Metazoa; phylum Chordata; class Aves; order Tinamiformes; family Tinamidae; genus Nothocercus; species Nothocercus julius. Next base: position 3,897,990 of record VZSV01000051.1, read on the forward strand.
TTTATCCACATTCAGCACTATGGAAGACAGAATAAAGACAGAATATCCTAATAAACCCAGGGGGAGTTTGTGTTTGTGATGCCATTGTAAGCATGGCAATTATGCTGATGAATTATACTTCCGTAACACTTGAATCCTGCTCAATCGCAGCAGCGAGCACTGTGTTTTTCCTAATACGGTTAGTAGGTGGGTCTTTCGTTCTTTGCTCCTGTCTCAGAGCTCACCGATTGCAAGCTTTCAGATTAAAATTTTGCTTTGCATAGTGCAAGGCTACTGAGAAGGAAAATGCTATTGTCCCCATTTGTCAGATAAAAAAAAAGAAAACGGGAGCAGTAAGAGACTATAAATTCCAAGCCATAAAATGACATGGAGTCTGAGGGTTACCTATCCACTGCATCCTAAGCCAGTGTCCAAATGAGTGAATCATCTTGTTGGGCCGAAGTGTTAATAAATTTACATAGCAGCAGAATCCAGGGAGCAGTAAAAGCATTTGAAAACAAGACAGCAGATATACAGAGAGTGACAGCTGATGGCCCCTCAAAGATGTAACATGATTTCCACAATCATAAAGAAATATTTAATTTTATTTACTTAAACTAGTGTATGTTTTGCTGTGAGCCTTAATTATCTTTTGTTGCACTAAATGTCATACACTGAATGACATCTCCTGAGACAGTGCTATGAATATTCTGGGTATGTTGCCCACCTGGAGAGAGAAGTGCTTCTTGCCTTCCTAGCCGTAGAGTGCCTACACTCCTACTGCTTTCTTTTGTATTCTACAACTCTACAAAACAGCCAAGGCAAAATGAAAAATGAGGAATACTACTGGAGTTCAGCTGCTGATCTTTCACAGTTCAGTTGCAAAAATTCAGAGATCTGAAATGAGACATAAAAGTGCAAGTATCACTAAAAAAGTTAAACTGCCTTAAGAGAATCACACCTACTTAATAATTTTAAGTCAATATTGTTTGCTTGAAGAGGCAAGAGTGCCACGTAATGTTTGCTACTGAAGATGGAGCCTCCTCCTTTCCTCACTGCATATCAGAGAGAAGTGAGATTTTGCATTTCCCAGCTGCTAGAATACAGCATGGAGCTGGCAGAGCGCAAGAAAGTGAAGCAGCCAAAAAGTGACTTTAGTTTAGGTTTGAGACCAGATCAGTGGCCAGGCAGGCCTGTGACTGGAGCACACAGAGACATAAAGCAGCTTTCCAGAACCTTTGTAACCTTCCTGTACGCCAGCAGTTGACATAGCTTCTCTGAACTTGAAAGATTTGGGTGGATTCAAATGTTACTTTCTACTCCTTTGTTTTCTTCGCCTTTTTTTTTCTTGAAACAACTTCAAAATATTTCTTCTGTCACTTCATTTCTATTACAGCACCGTTAAAAGAGGAAAAAATGAACCTAAGCCACAAGATAGCTTTGTCTTTGCAGGGGGGTTTCGATGAAAATAGCTAAAAGAGAAGGGCTAAATTAATTTATTTAGCTTCATGTCAGTGGATTGCCTTTGCTGGGCCCTGATCAATATTAATCAGTTGGCCTGAGAGACTAATTCATATTGATGATGTACTCCCTTATCAGTAATTACAAACACGTGCTCCGGGTTGGTCCTGCCAACACATTTGGTGTCCTAGAGTGTCAGAACTTGGGTGGAAAGAGAGTGGAGTAAGGAGAAGGTGCACCATCCAGATGAAGATACTTTAAGGTGGTCTTGTCTTTTGAACACACGCGAATTAAGAATGCCTCCTCTTTGGAAGTCAGTTAACTTGATTTAAAATAGTTATTTATATCTTTGCCTTGTGAATGCAGAATTTATTTATTTATTTGCTCAGAATTCTTTATGTGGTCATTATACCTACTGAGTGGCGAGTGCCAATAAGGTGAAAGCAATTTAGAATCAGACCAAAAGATGCTTAAAATCTTCCTGATCTGTAATATGGCAAATGCATTCACTGACTTTAACCAGATGCACATTTTCATTACATTTAATTTAATTTAGTTATTTATTTTGGCAGGGCATGCCGTTTCTATCTTCTACGTGTAGGAAACCTGATGAGCTATAATGTGTCTTCCTCCTTCCCAGAAGAGAAATATTTTCACATAGAAATTGTATTTATTAACCTTGAAAACAATGAATTGCAAAATACTCATTTGAACTATGCTTTCTTTGGCAATAAAAATGGGAAAAGGTTAGGAATGAAAAAGTCAGAGATGCCAGGAACCAGTTCTGCCTGGAAGTACCATTCGCAGTTTGCAGTTCTGTCTTGGTTGCAAGGGAGGCAGGTGTCCCTGAATTTTGAACGACACAATTGCATGTTTGTTGTTCAACTCTATCACTTTTACATGCATTCCCCTTCTTTCAGTTCATTCTTAGCTAACATAGAAGTTGTTTTTGCCTTCTCAACATGTCAACAAAGTAACATCAGTGAGAAATGCAGTGCAGTAAAGCAAACTATCACAGACACTAAGAGAAGGAGCTCTTTGAAAGACAGTAGATAGATTTTAATACTCATTTCTATTAAAATGAATGATCTTCTGTGGAACTTTTATACATGTGAGAAGACATATATTGTTCCCCTCCCTGTCTTGCATATTATATATGTGCGTGTGTGTGTACGTAAACATGCACACATCTACATATTTTACAAATACAAATCTCTGGTAAATATATGTATAAAACTGGAAATGGATGTGCAGGTGGAATTATGTATATTGTGTGTGCAGGCACACAGCTAAACGTATTCCAGTATCTATGTGAAATAGGTGAACATGTGAGGCAGGAAGGTACGGGGGAGAAAGGGAGAGAAAGGGGCAAAGTGTCACAGGCAGGGGGAAGGGCTGCCCACAGTAAATCCTATGGGCACTGCTGGTAATGCCAGACTGAATGAATCAAATGACCAGGTTTCCGCTCCATATTTAAAGAGATTATGTCTATTTACCCTAAATATCTAACATATGAGAACTCTGCAAAGCCGGATTATTAAAGGAGTGTTCTGGCAACTTCTAAGTATTCCCATATTTGCAAGATCTGCATTTCAGGAGGGCAAGGTTTTGCTGGATGAACTGAAATAATTTTTAAAATATGTTTCAAGCAATCAATTCTTCACAAAGAAAGGAAACATGACTCTTCAGCAAGTAGCAACAGTTGCATAAATAAATGCAACAATTTATGGAAATTTGCTGGTATCTGCCATGATGAGGGTTAGACAGGAAAACAACTAGATATATTACTTCAAATTACATAGTGTAAAAGGAAGCTTACGAGACTGCAATAGGAAATTGTTTATGAAATGAAATTTGGGATGATTTTCATATGATTAAAATTACCTGATGAAATTCATGTTCAGTAAATTAGGAACCACTTAATGAATGCTGTGTTCCATCTGGAATTATTAACAATTAATACACGATAAGATGAAATATGTGACTCATAATAAAGATGAGGAGAGAGGCAAAAAAAGACTGACATGCTCAGATTAGATTTTTCATCTCTGGATGGCTTTGTCGACTGTATGATCTTATTTGTTTTGGCAGCTTTGGATAAGATGTTTCAATTCCTGAGAATTAGATGGAAATGGCATTTGGACAAGTCAGGAGTGGCAGAAAACTCATTAAAAGGGATGGCAGTTTGCCTATCAATTTCAGTGAGCTCTAGACCATGTCCTCCATAAAAAAATGCTTGGTTCAATCTCATGTGAAAAACCCGGCAGATCTCTGGCACATCTCTCTCGTGTTTTTCTGTATGCACATACGGTTTGTTTCTGCTCCAAAGTCAACGGCATTACTCCGAAAGCCTAAAACGTTAAACATAAGCTTATGTGCATCTGTGGATTAGAGCTGCAATAATTTGGTTTAAAGATAAAAAGCTAAGTTTTAAAGTGAAAGGGAAAAAAATATCTCTCTGAGATGTATAATGGGAGAAATCATTACTGCTCATCAGGCACTGGGAGTGCTGCAAGCCATGGACTTTGCTCCGGGTACAATTTCCTTTCCTTTTTCATACATCCATAGATAAATTGCCAAATGCAAGGGAAGCTAGATTGTGTCCCTTTTGTTTTTAGGAAAACTACATTGTTTGTCAAGAAGAGGAACTTTTGAGAAAAAAAATATCCCAACATTACTTCCCCATGACCTTTCTTTCATTTAAGAAATTATTTACTTCATCCAGAAATTGCTGACCCACATGTTATTAGTAAAGTCGAATTTGATAGTGAACTAAACCCAATAAAAATGCCATTCTTCATTCCATAAACATCTCTCTTTATGCCTTGATCCAAAGACCGTAAAACCAGTGGAAAGACTCAGTCTTCAGTGCCAGATATTGTTGTTATGAGTTGCAGGTCAATTGCTTTTCCAGAAAAGAGGACCAAGTTTCAGTGTTGCTGCTTGGTTACAGTCCCTGTAATCTTGCCGGAATTTGTGGCTTTATAACATCTTAGAAAGCCAAATCTATATAGTTTTAACTTCCAGTATTCATGTGGTTAGTTGTTGATTCCTGTCTGTCTGGTAACCCTGATGAACTGTTTCACTTGCCCTGCCCTTCTGCTCTCCAAGACTTTATTCTGCTGTGTTTGGCATTTCCCTGGGAATACTCTCCAAGCTCACTGCGATCCTCACCGTGCTGGAGAAAAGGAAAAAAATAAAAAAGGTGTTGCCTGGGTAACCAGGCAAAATAATTAGCTTGTGAGTCTGCTTGTGTGCTGGAGCAAGTATACAGATGAGTATATATGCTTTTGATGGTGTGCTTTTCCAGAGCTTCCTGAGTATCCGTGCAGATTACACTGATGGAAAATTCAAAGAAATTCACTCTCCGGCTGATTCATCCAACATAAATGCCATGAATTCCTGCATGTAGTCCAACCATCTAAGACAAATAGAAATTAACTATGCACTGTAGATACAATGTCATTAAGTTTTTAGATATGATTTTACTGGTGTCATCAATCAAATGGCTTGATATCTCTAGCAGAAATCAAGCTAACGCTAAGATAGATAAACAGTTCACATGAAGAACAGGAAATAACATCAACAAACTGATTTTTAAAAGGCTGCTGTGTTCCTAAATAAGAAAAATATAGAAGTTTAATTTGAATATTTGTTGAAGATTAATAACATGTCAGATAAGGAAAACCTCAGCAATTTAGTTTAAATACATAGCTTTAAAGCCAGATTGTTAACAAAGTCAGTCTCTGTGAATCCTGTATGATTCACATTAACAGAATTTTTGCTGTTGACTACTACAGTGCCAGGATTTCATGGTCCGAGCATTTCAGTTATTCCTCTATAAAAGGGGGAGGGATAATATCATTTCCTTTCTCCTGCTCTTTGTCTGTCTGCTCTGTTCAATTAGTCTCTAAACTCTCTGGAGCAAGCACTGCTTTAATAGCTTGCTGCGGTGCCCAAAACAATAGAGTCTCATGAGGCCTGCACCAGTCCTAATAATTTGAATTGTTTCTATCATTAATCAGATCTCAGGATGAGATGTATTCTGCACAGTTCATACATATTTCAGTAGTTCACCAGCAGAATCTGTTGGACATGCGGGGAAGCCTCTGATAAGTGGGATGTAGATGGGTGAGACACGTGTCCGAGCCTGATGCAGGGCCTCTATTTGCCCTGCTCAGATATTCCAAAACAAAATTGCTGATCAAAATTGGATGAGATGGGAAACACTATTTCTTTCTTGTATGGATGTACTTTAAGCTGCAATGTGAACTAATAGCTTTAATTTTATATTTAGAGGAAAAGCATTAAGTTAAAAGGTACTTTTTTAATTTAGATTTTTTTTTTTCCTGGACATGTGGAGAAAAGTACTAAGTGTCCTGATGAAGTTCTTCGTAGCCAGTCTTCTGCCCACCCCATAGTAAGCTCAGTTTGTATGACCTGAGGTTTTAGTGAAACATGTATGGAATTAATTTCAGACAATGATCTGATAATTGTCATTTCAAATTTCAGTGTTCAGCATTTGGAGTCACATATATTTTGTAAAGGGGCTGAAATTTTCTCTTAAGCCTTGAGATCCTGAGCTTCACTGGCAAAATAAAGCTTGCTGGGAAAATTTCCAAGAGGACGTTTAGTTATTCTTCATGGAAATAGAAGCCTTTTTATGCCCTTATAACCAAACAACTATTTTGACCCAAAAGGCTGAAGCCTTTTTAGTGACTAAGAACAGAAAAGTGAATTCTGGAAAAGAAAAAAAAAAAAAAAAAGAGGGAAAATAGTTTCTCTCTGAAGAAACTGAAAAGCAGGTGGGCCAAACTGTAGAAGTTTGTGCTTATACAATATTTCCAGTTGAATATCCCTAGACAGAGGAGTTTCCTGTCTGCTTTTCTTCACATCAGTCTTAATATATTTATCCCTCCTCTTTCTGTGTGAGGCTGAAGCCTTTTTAGTGACTAAGAACAGAAAAGTGAATTCTGGAAAAGAAAAAAAAAAAAAAAAAAGAGGGAAAATAGTTTCTCTCTGAAGAAACTGAAAAGCAGGTGGGCCAAACTGTAGAAGTTTGTGCTTATACAATATTTCCAGTTGAATATCCCTAGACAGAGGAGTTTCCTGTCTGCTTTTCTTCACATCAGTCTTAATATATTTATCCCTCCTCTTTCTGTGTGAGACCTAGGAGTGCAAGTGAAGAAGGAGCTGTGCCCGTCTGGTGGGAGGAGGAGGCACTTACAGATCAACAGGGCATGATCGCCGGCTCTGTCACAGCCTGACACTCACACCGCTGAAACGTGGGCTCCCACAGCTGCTGTTCCAGATTAAAAGACATCTGTAAATTTCAGCAGGGACTCGCCAGTGCCCATAACAACGCAGGGCTGTTCCACTTTCAGCAGTGGCACGCTGCCAGCGTCTCCGCTTCGCCTGAGCGAACCACGCGAACGTTGTATCAAATGCATTTTAAAGTGAATAGCTTCACTAGGCTTCTCTGCAGAACCTTATAATCGCACTTGAGTAGCCCCACAGCTTTAAAGCTTTAAGAGTAATAATATACAAAAATAGACACAAAAATGGCCTGTCAATTCCCACAAAGAAAACTGTCCCTTGTTTTTGCATTCCCATGCGAAAACAAAGATAGCTTGGAAGATTGTGTGCAAAACAATGGAACATTTTCAAATGGGGCAAGGATATTCAATAGAAAGAACTTTAGTGAACATTGCATAAAATGTGAGACAGTCTAAGTGTCTAATTTGTTTTCATCTTATGTTGTATTCAGAAGCCATTCAACAGTCATTAATGAAGCAGGAGATGTTTTAAGCTCAAGACAAGCTAAAATTCATGTGGGCAAAATACGAGTGCAGTTCAGGAAAGTGAAGTCAGTGAAAGGAGCGCACCAGAGATTCGCCTGGATGATCACATATCTTGCTACAGGTATCACCCGTCTATCTTTAACCACCTCCTGGAAAGACAGCTCATTGATACTGGCTAGTTCAGCCCAGGAGTTTGTTTGATGTGCTTAAGAGCTTGGTAACAATAGCTCCTAACGTGACTGCATTGCGAGGGCACCGCGTGTTTCCTTGGAGACAGTGGATCCACACGGCTCCAGCCAGGATCCCAGCGGGTTACCTCTCTCCGAAGGATGTAGAACTACCACTCTCTGCAGGGGAAAAGATGGGAGGATAAGCTCTGACTGTAGACAAATAGCCTCATGCAAGATGTGAGGATTTTATGCAACAGCAAGACATGTCTGAAAGGTAGGAGGATGAAAGAAGATAAGTAACTGTAGTCATTGCGCAGCTGGCTTGACACACTTTGACAACAAAGATAGTGTTACGGGATTGAGTATCTTTTTAAAATGTACCAAACTCTGTTGCTGCTGGGGAACACTATGCACTGAAAACAGAAGAAAAAAACTTTTTTTTTTCTTGGTGTGAGTGGCTGAAAACTGAAAGATGAAAGATGTTTCCACAAAAATAGGTCCTTTATTGTAAACTGGTAGAAAAGGTACATTGATTGAGATGTGGAATTTGTGTGCTTGCAAGTTGTATCTGTGAAGAGCTGCACAGGATTTTAGTGATAAATTGTGATAAATATACTAGAAATAGATAGATATACCTGATTGTGTTGATTATGCTAATAACATCTCTTTTGGGGCAACTTTATGACACATAAAGCAAGATAACTGATAACAGAGGTGACAGCAAGGATGCACTGTAACCATAACTTACAGGTGTGTTTGTCGTTAAAATATGCTTGAAAGGACTGCTTCAAAATAATACATAAAGTCTCATAAAACTCATATAAAAATAATCAAAAGGTAGTAGAGCATGAAAACACTAAGTCCTCTCCTGTTCTAAAAACACCTGCTGTGTAGCAGTGAATTATGTGCCTCAGGAAGAAAGCTCAGCCCAAATTCTGGATTTCCTGGCTTTTACACTTTGTGTACAAATTGGATTTGTATCTTAACCCTGTGGTGCATTTCTGCTCATCAGCTCTGGCACAGGCAATTGACTGAGACAGCATAAATAGCTGGGTCTTTGTGTCTTGTAAGCAAACAACTATTTGTGGAAGTGGTTTGGACAGATTCGTACCAGCTCTTCTGGAGCCTGTGCAGAATCAGCAGCTCATGCTTGGGTGTAAGAACTCTTCATTTTGGAGTTTTTATCTTTCCCTGCTTAGTTTGCCTTTTTTTTTTTTTTTTTTTTTTAAGGTAGACATAAAATTCTGCAGATTTGGTACCTTTCGAAAGATTCAGTTTTTTCACTTCCATACTTTTAGGACTCAAAGAACTTGGAGCACTTTGCTGCTAAATATCAAGCTGACCATATTCCCACTGAGGTCAACTGTATAAGGGCCTTTCCATCCCCTGTGCCCTTTCTTTCAGAGGGATTTGAAGCCTCTCTTGGGTGCCAGAGGAATCCTCACTCTGGATATGCTGAGGAGGTAGTGCCAGTATTCTTCATTCCAAAGCCTTGTGCTCCCAGCATGTTAGGGCATTTCAGATGTGCAGGGCAACGAGCTGTGGCTCAGTGGAAGTTAAGGCTGCTTGGGTTGTGGAGTCATGAAAGTAGCTACTGGAAGTTAGACCAGACTGCTCAAAGCTGGGGCAAAAGCCTTTCAAATTCCAGTTGCAAGAGTTCAAGTCCTTTGTATCTCTACTTCTCTTCTGGTGAGATTTTCTATTTGCTGTTTTCCATAAGGCAAAGCTCAGCATCTGCAGTAATCTTGAAACAGTTTCTATATTGAAGCTGCCAGTTACATGAGAAGAAGGAAGGCTTAACTGATACTCTTTTCTTAAAGGACAAATATCTAAAAAAATGCATGCAGGAGAAGCGTTTTTCACTCAGAATATCTTTGACTATTACAGCTTTGGAAGCAGCACCGCAATAGCTTTTCAAAGTATTTCACTGGCTTTTAATATATTCTGCTGTTCAAGTCAGCAGGACTCAAGAGAACTCGCACTGCAGTTAGAAAATTTGCATCATTTTGTTGCCTATGAAAATCAAGATATAGACATATTTCACGGATACACAACTGACACTGACATCTTGATATGTGTAATTTTTATTAGTGAAGTTTGTAGGAGTGCATGACTTTAAGACATGGCTTCCAATCTCATAAATCATATTTTGAAAAATGGAGTAGCTCTTGTATTCTCTTACCTGCCAGTTTACAAAATATTTCAGCCACTTAATTCTCCACTCTAACTTCCACTGAGGAAAAATTACAAAATATTTTGGGTTAGTCATGATTACTGTCACTTACCCCATTTATCTGTACTATCTCAACTCAAGTCATATACAGCATTCTATATTTCAAGGTACTAGCAAAGATCTGCTTTGTGCAACATATTTTGTTTTCAGGTTTGCTTTCAACAATGAATGCCTCCTTTGAGTCTTTCGGAGCAATTGGAAATCCTGCTGTTTCAGAGCACCCTTTAGGTACTGAAGATGGGATCCTCCTCACCAAACTTAAGATGCCCAAAAGTTGGGTCTGTTCCCAGGGGAGCCCGAGGGCTCCTTCTGCAGACAGTGCAGTGGTATCTGCAGACTGGGCTCCACCCGAGCTGAAAATAATAGGTATCGAGGCTGGAGGGGTAAGTGGGTATCTGCATATACTCATTGTAGAGGGAACACGACAACTTGCCAAGCCTGCGTATGCAAACTTGTCAACGCCAGCTAGGTGAGAAAAGTCCTTTCAAAATTTATCACTGATTTGATAAATCTGATTTTTTGTCTGTGGATTTGCAGGGGCAAAGCTGTACTCAGGACCAGCTAGACTGAGAGCCAACTTCAGAAGTGAAAGCCAGTCATGTGCAAGACTTTTCCCCCCTTATCATTTTAAGTTAAAAGACATCATAGATTCCCCCCTGAGAAGAGAGAATGGAGAAGGGCTATTGCCACAGTGGGTTTCCATTACTGAAATTAATTCCTCTCTCATAAGAATTTAGATCTATGATTTATGATAGCAACCAATTTCTCACTGCAGGCAAAGTGAGAGGAAATGACTCAGCCTGGACAGACATCATGAATCTAATTTTTTTCCCTAATGGCTGACATAATCTAGTGTGCTGCTCCCAGAAGTGTCATTGGAGATTCATATCCTGCCAAAGGGCCTCACAATCAAGGCGGAAAATTTTGTTACTTTCATGTGTTGTGTGATCTGTAATTGTTCGAAATTGCATCCTGCCTCATTCATTGCAGTTTCTTTTACATCAATTTTACAGCAAAATAGTGAGGGAAACAAAGCAAGAGAGTGAAAAGCAGTTTTGTACTTACTCCTTGAGAAAAATCTTTCCTGACATAACGTTGGGGTCCAGCTGGTGCTTTTTAAATTCAGATAGATAGTTCTGAGATGAAACATCCTTCCTTCTGTCTCTCTTTCCGACAGAAATCTCACAACCCACCTGACTTCACAAGTTCTGTCTTTCACATACTGTTTTGGAATTTCATATTCCAGTTTCTGTCACTGGTGCAGAATTTTGCGAGTTGGCTTCACAAAAGGCCGGTGTCGAAATCATGTTAAATGGTTCAACTAAAATATTTTAGCCCTTACTTCAAGGAGATAGGAGATTGTATCCATGTCTCAGCAGAGGAGGCTGATAGGAAGCTAAATTTTGATGTGATTTGCAGTTACAAACACTAGTTTGAATGCAGCCTAATAAATTGCTTCCAAAACATAGAGAGATAATGGATCTCCTTATGAAATATGTAAGTATTCCTGTATATTTCTGATGTGGCCCTCTGATATGGCCACATAAAACAACACAAAAGCAAAGCAAATACCAAGACAGTGCAAGGCAGGGCACTCAGTGCACACTGACCAAACACAAACCCTCTTTTCACAGGGTTGCTGCATGACTGCCCACATGGAAATGGTCTATTTGCTTCAAAATCACCTCTAAAAATGTCTAACTCAATAACTGTGTATTCATATACATGATGAAGCTGAGCCTGCTCAGCTTCGTCACCTACAGTTTATTGTGGCTATTCTGACCCTGTAAGAAAAGCAGAAAGGAGGAAGGGAGGAGTAGTCCCATATGTCAGTTCTGCTCTGTGCAGTCGATATGCACGTCCAGGTGAAAGCCAGTCAAGACGTATTATGTGGTTTTGATAATACTTAAGAAAGGCAAAACAAAATCGTAGAAGGTCCATTTGTTATTGTTTTCTACTAACTCCTTAATCTTGAGCTCTATACTATGTTCCATTTAGCTTGTCTTTTATATTCAACATAAAACTTTAATCACCCCCCTCACTACACAGTTTTAAAAACACATTTTTATTCTCCTTTTCTACTCCTGAATATAGTTGTTTTAGTCATACTTTCTGACAAGCCCTCACTGAGCTTGTACAGTAAAAGGCAAATTATCTCACTGGATGCATACTCTTACTAAGATTTTTTTTTTCTATAGAATTCCAGGGTAAATTTCTAAATTTACAGGCTGCCAGCCTGTGAGTTATTCGATATCTCTGAAGCACAACTGGAGAAATTGCAGTATGTGAAGTATTTAAGATGTACTATTTCAAGTGCTCTAAGGTATTGAACTGTCAGAGCACACAGCACGTGCCTTGAAGGTTTAGCTCTTCTTTGGGGGCTTCGTGTTCCACTAAAACTTACTAAAGGGATTGAAAGGAAAGACACTGTGTCTTTCCTTACAAACTGGATCCAAAAAAAGCAGGGCTATACAGTATAGAAGGGAGCATATCGTGCTGTCAAACAAGTTCAATTCTTCATCACCTCTAAAGCTGAAATTTTCTGACAAATTGGCAGTAAGTTCCCATTTCCAATGTTTGGACATATCTGTCAAAGCCAGGCATAAATAAATGATATTTTGACGAGTGGTCCTACAAAGGGACTGCTGGAGGGGATTGCTGTATCTATGGTGCAACCTCAGAATCCTGTGGCTATTTTCCAATACTATGTCCTGCCCCTTTGATGCTCTTTATTTCCTGCTCTTAAAAAATAGCTTGCATTTCTTTAAGGAGAATGAAAATCTATTAGTGGTTTAAGCCCTTTCTAGTTCCCCAGGTCTGGCTACAAGCAATCAAAGATTCTGCAAGTCCTGCTCATCTTCGTGCTCCATCCTCTGGGATACACACACCGTGCCGCCCACTTTGTCACACCGCAGAGGCCTCGCCGGGCAGAACCGTGACCCAGGGCTGTCCTGCCCAGTAAGTGTTTCTCCTACCAGGCTGATTCTGAGGTTACAGAACGGAGATGCAGAGTATCAAAGGTGAAATGACCTTCTCAACTTCAAAACTGGTCAGGTTTTGCTTCCCGTTATCTCCAAAGCTCAATCAGATTATGAACGTCATTGTATGGTGTCACTAGTGACAAGGGCCTTGATTCAACGGCCTCAGGAGGCCTGAGCCCTCTCCCCATAGAAGGGCAGCTCTTTCAGGCGTGCAACAAGTGCCACCTATCCCACATATTACAGGGAGAGCTGAAGCTTCCTGCTCCTCTCCGTGAGACCGATGCCCTGGAAGTGAAGAACAGGTTTTAGTGGGAAGGCAAAGTGGGCAGAAACCATATGTTCTTGCCTGAAGTGGCAGGTTCTCTGTGTTTAGATTTCAGGTCTGAATTTCATTCAGGATATTGTATAAAGTTTGGCCATAAGTTTGTGTTTACATGCATATGCATACACAAATGTGTGCCTTTATTTCTATACATCATTTTGCCGTTTACCGGATGGCATTAAGGCAGAAAACATTGTGCGTGTATGACTATTATTTCCGCTGGGGTAAGGCCAGAAATAGGAAAAAATGTATTGCCAGAACCTGGAACACCATAACCTTTTTTTTGTTTTTTTTTTTCCTTTATGTTTTTTTTTCTTCTTTAAGCTCCCTTCAGATTCCTTCAAGTATCTCAACTGGTGTGACCTAGAGGAACATGATGTTCGAGGAAGTCAGCTCCTTTGTCCGCGAGTAAGAGAAGGTAAAGATGAAAAAGACACGTTCTTGTTAAACCTTTCTCTATTTAGCTATGTTGTTAATTGTTCGAGATGAAATTTGAGTCTGCTGTTGTTTTGAAAGGCACAGAGTTTCATCCCATATTGCAGATATTTACTTTTTTCAATTGCTATTCAAATATCCCTAGGCAAAAACTGTCATTTTAAAATTTTTACAGTTAATGTGGTGTTTTTTGTCTCTCCCAAAAGTTCATTAACATTTAAATAATATTCAGAACATTATACACAAATGTCAAGTAAGAAACTGAGATTGAAATCCAGTCCTGTAAATATTTTAAACCTGAATTTTATTTTATTTTAAACCTGAATTGGCCCAAGAATAGCCTATAGGAGTTCTCAAGAATGTGGAATGAAAGACGGTTTAAAATAAGGTATTTGCATGTTTGGGACTAAATGGAGAAAAAGTCCTGCATTGTCCTTCCTTCAGCTAGGAATATAAATAGGTGCATAGCTCTAAGCATTTCAGTAGATCCATTGACTTTAAGTCCTCAGTGAGTATTGTTTTAAATATTCTGAGTTCTGGAGGACATATCACTTTCTAACCATGTGCCAAATCATTGTGAGTAATCTTAAATTGTTTGCTGGATTATGGGATCAGGACAGGTAGAAAATCTTCACATTAGTTTACCTCATAGAAGCCTGGAAATATATGCAGCTAGAATATTATATATATATGTCTTTTTTTTCAGATATCTTCCCAGCCATATATATAATATTTCAGCAAGTAACAAAGTGCCAGTTTCATATGACCTCCATTATTATAGATCTTTTTTTTTTCTGAGCAGGGCCTTCAGAAGAAGAGCTATTTTTCAGAGGAGAAGAACATACTTTGAAAAAAAGAAAACAAGTAACTGAAACAGAAAAATGGCAAAAGAAACTGCAAGAGAACTGGGAAAACTGTGCTGTAACACTTTTTTTATCTCTTTTCATTTACTCTTTGCTTTGTAAATAAGCCAAGTATATAGTGCAGGTGGCTGGAGACTGTGTTCAGTTGGATTCATTTTCCACATGGATTCATTCACGCTTTGGCATGTGGGAACTAGTGAAGTGACCTGCCTGCTTAGTGCCTTCCGCAAATAATTTGGTAATAAGCGGGTGGTTTGGGAATGCCTTAGTTTCATGCTAGCTCTTCCACTCTCTCCTCCTACCAGCCTGAGCAGTCCTGTTAGTTTTGGCTGGAGGAACAACATTGCTACTGGTTCTGGTCACCAGTAAATTATGACCTCCCCAAGATCAAGAGAAAAGCAAGGTTTGGAGCGCTGGATTTCTGTCTCTGCCTTTGCATAAATACCCAGACCAGAGTGGAGGAGCCCCGGTGCCTGGCTGCTGCAGAGCCCTTCTGCTCCAAGCTAGGAGGCCAAATTAAAAAGCCTCAACCACTTAGTGCTTCATTCTCTGGCCAGAGCACACAGAGCGCGGTCAAAGAGTAAGGCAGGCTTGGGAGTAAGGTTCACATGCTGAAGGGATGGCTTCAGGTATAAACCACTGTGTGGCAAAAATGCAAAAGTCATGGTGAAGGAAAGAAGACAAAAAATGACAGGAAAGACTGCTGAAGAGCAGAGGAAAAAAAAAAAAAAAAAGAGAGAGAGACCAGTGCTAAGTCTATAGAGAAAAATAGAATGACATTTCCAGCTACAGCCTCACACAAATAACTCATTTGAATACAAAAATTTCTACTGCTTTTTCTACTGTGCCTCTTCAGAATAACCTTATTTTCATAGAAATAGGCAGTGCATTGCTAGAATTGTAAGGTGAATTTGACATGACTGTTTGCTTTAAAGTGGATATGAGGAGCATAATAGGTTAGATTCATCTTTTAACTAGTTCTAACATAGAAAAGATTTAATAATATAGTTACCAGAATCCAATAAAAAGAAATGATTTCTTCTATATTTCCCTCCCCAGGAACTGAACCTCTCATATCAGGACCTCGGGGACCCTTACCAGGTGGAAAACCTCAATAGGATTCTCCGAAGATTAATTCGTGTGGAAAAACTTTGGTTGGTGGACAATTCTTTGAGAGATCTCAGTGCCATAAGGCTGCCAAGGTAAACAAAAAAAAGTCCTACATCTATTCTTACCAATGTCATAGAAATCAAAGTTGTTACTTAGGTAGTGTCTGGAGCAGACCCTCGGGAACTGCCAAATATGATATTACCAAATATGGCTGTGCTGTTATACTGCCTGTATACTGCTATTCTGAGTTCATGACATCTCTAAGTTGCTAAATATTCAATAAGGTAGGCAGATCATGTCCCCTTTCCTCTTGGTGCTTCATGCATCTCATCAAACTCTGTGATATTTTTGCTAAAAGGGAAACTCATTGAACTCAGCTGAAGGTCTGTGTTTGCAGAGATGGTTGAATGTGATGCAAGCAGAGAGGTCAGCTGTGATCATCACAACTGTGTTATTACAGTGTGTCTATTGCTGCTATTGTCTTATGACTGGAAAGATATGTGGGAAGTTGCAATATTGAGAATGGAAGTAATGAAATATTCATTGTATGATATAAGGAAAACTAAGGGTATAAATTGTAGGAGTCTTTAGGCAAAAATAACCTAAGTGTGAAACTAGTGGGAAAACAGGGGCCCTGGAATCAAATTCTTGTATCTTTCATGGAAAACCTTAAGGTACCCTGACCTTAGTAGGTGAACAACCATCCTTTTGTTGGTTTACAGGGATACCCGGTCGTAGATGTGGTCGGTGATATCATTTGCTTTGTACTTTACAGATGCAAAGAACTAAATGTCAATAAAAATCACTTTACATCCTTCAAACAGTTGCCAAAGATACCTCAGATCCAACACTTATCACTTTCTGAAAATAACATTCTGACGCTAAGTGGAATATCAGCCTTGAGACATACTCCACTTGAATCCCTTACACTCAAGAGGAATCCCTGTGAGTTTCAAGAAAACTACAGGCAACTGTAAGTTTTACCATCTCGTGCTCAACAAAACTATTCAAAAAGAAATGTTTGTCAGGGAGAAGATGGAATAGGATCTCAATTACACCAAGCTCTCCCGGGCAGCCTTTTTGTTTTCCCACAGCACCAGCCATCATAAATTCTTTGGAAAAAAATGGTCTGGCAAGCTGATGTCTAAGAATAGGCACAGAATATTCAGAAACTGCCTAGGAGTCTCTGTAATGACATGACTGTCTGTTCATGAACCCAGCCAAGCTAGAGTCATTTAGCAGATAAATTAGATCCCCTTTTATTAATAGAAGTTACCTTTAACTGAAACTCCCTTCAGCCTCATTACATCACTCATGACTTTTGAGAGGGGTCTAAATTACATTAGGTGTCAGAGACAGAATCAGAAGGAAATGTTGAAAGATGGGAGAGAAGCAAGAGAAATCTATTACTTTAACTTGCTTTTCTGATTCCTAACAACAAAAATATATTTTGGTTACGTTTGACACCCATGCTTGTTTTTTGTTTTTGTTTTTTTTTTTTCAATGGCTATTTTGATCCCAGCCCTGGAATAAACCTCTGATTTTTTTTTTTAATTTTTCTTTTGTCTCTCTTTAAGTGTGTTCTCCAGTTTGCCAAACCTGAAAACACTGGATGGTGTCCCGCAACTGCCAGAGGACTGTTCACCCCCCAAAATCAGTTTCCTATCCAAATTGTGTACCATACTGTAGTACTGAATTTTTGTATCGTCACAGATATGCTGGAATCACCTTATGTAAAAGAATCAATATTTCATATGTACAGGTTATCATTTTTTCTGATCAAAGAGATAATGAATCAGGAATATTCTGATTCTTTTGCATGTGCTTGCTGATACTACAGAATTCAATTAAGTATGGGTAAGTGTCATATAAATAGGACATGATATGTATGCTGAGTGTCATCAATTATTGACTGCCATTCCATCCGCCTAAGATGTGTCCAACCTCAGACCACACATCCATGTCAGGAAGTGATTCAGGGATCAAAACAAAACAAAACAACAACAACAACTGAAGAACAGGCTGTTCAGTTTCCTTCTTTGTGTCCCACCAGCATCCTAGTGCTCTTTCGTGGTTTGGTAGGTAGGAAAGCCAGAGCCACTCAAGTTATTTTGACCTTTAGAAAATACAAAAATAGTGCAGAAAGTTCTCGTTTGGGAGTTTTGCTCATTGCACTTGGGATGGCTGGAGAGCCCTGGGGAGAGGTAAATCATGAAGAGGAAAGACAGCTTTCAGGGTGTTGCTGGCATTGTTTAGGAGGGCCTTAATGCTGCTTAAAGAGTCCTCAAACCAAGGCAACAAGGAAGAAAAAGAGCTGTGGAAGGTGAAAAAGGATTTGTAAAAGCTCCCCAGGAGACCTGAATGCAATTATCTTTGAGCACTATCTGCCCCTCTTTGATTCATTTGCTGTCCAATTTTAGCCTTTTTGCAGGCAGCTCTTGCTGGCACACAAATAGCTATGTCGTTGATGGTTTAGGAGAAGAATGACGGTGTCTTGGAAAATGAAGACAATTAACAACCTTGCCTAATTCCAGAGGCAATCAATAACTTCTCTGGTGTGTATCGGCTGCCTGAGCAGTTTGGTTCAATTACACAGGGAGGATTAAGGACCACTCAGCACTGCAGAACTCCACGGTACAGTGACTTCCCTGCAGAAAGGCTGTATAATGTGATGTGCTGCACTGGGAAAAGAGAAATGATCAGCTTGAAAAGCTTCCGGGCACCCTGTATTGAGTGTCCTTACCTATCCCAGAGGTTAGCAGTCACAGTACTTAGCAAAATACTGCATGAACTACATCAGATGATCTTGAACTTATAAAGTATGTAGCTCAAAATGCTCCACAGCTCATACAACTCATACAGCTGTGGAAGGAGAGAAACTGTGAACTGCTGCAAATTGGGGTCAGGTTTAGGGCTCACACCCAGGAAACATTCTCGAGTGATCCATCGACTTCGACTGCTCCCTTCCCAGACACAGATGTTCATGTGCTCCTGGCATTCAGTAACTGCATCTAGGCAGTACTGCCTGTTCCAGAAAATGGGAAGAAACCAAGCTATGACCACCCTCTTCATAAATGCACTACGGAATTGCAATAATACTGTTTAACCTCAAACTGCATTCAGCTTTCAGGGTCAGAGAAGAGATGTGGGTCACACAGAAATGACAAGGCAACCAGAGGCTTGAAACAGAAAAAATGGAACTCTGTGTGCTCTGCCCTGTAGCAAAGTGGCCCAAAAGAACAGGGGTCTTACCAGGGAGAATAGGAGCAGAAAAACTGGAAGCTTTCTGAGGGAAGAGGCTAGTATTCTACCCCCGAGAAAGAAATTAATACAGAAATAATATATGGAAGTAATCAACCAAAACAACAAAAAAAAATAGCTATTGTATTTGGGAATAGAAAGGCTGGAAAGAAGCATGAAATGTATTCTTCTCCATCGAGGGGATATGTGAGGCAACACCATCTCAGAAGTAAGGCTAGGAACAAGAGTGGGATATAAACAGGATTTTGAAGTATTGACAGATACAGCAAGTAGCTGCACAGTGTACTTGCTGCACAGTGTACTTGCTGCACAGTGAGCAGCAAGTAGCTGCACACTGACTGTTGTGGGGCTGCTGCATCTAGAAGCTAGGAAGGAAAAGAGTCTTTTCAGAAGTTACAGACAGTGGAGAGCATTCAAATCAGCAGTGTTCAAATCACCAGCAAAGCAATTGGGGTCTAGGCTGAATTTTTCTACTCTTGTTCCAGGATTTGGCAAAATGATCCCAGGAGGCATCAGAACCAATGTCAGGGATTTGAGATAGGAGCACTGAATTTCTTCACTTTGGTCATCTCATTGGGATGCTTTTTAGAGTATTAATTGCATTCAGTGTGCAACACAGACCACCTGTTGTGCTTTCTGCTTCCCATTCCCACAGAGACAACATACTCAACATTCATAAATCACATTTTTAGCAGTGTCTTGGAGCAGGAAAGGGAGTTCCGCAGTCCCCCTGCAGCATGATGGAGATGCTGATCACACCTTTCCTTAAAAATATTTTCCATGCTGTGAGAGATCAGAAAGTGTGACTGAGCTGGGAAATTGCCCTATCCTCTGGGCAGATATTTTGGTTACAAGCTCCTAGTGAAGCTGCCACCCACTCCTCACATCTCTAATTAGGAATTGGTTCATTCTCTCCTGAGCACGCTCTCCGAGGCTTTGCTCTCATAGACCTGGTTGCTGGACAAGTAACAAGGAAGGGGAATAGACTTTGATTTATTCTTTTCTGACAGCAAGTTGATTCTACTCTCATAATTTTTCCTTTCATTGTCTTAACTCTGTGACTTTGGAATCCCAGCAAAATATTAGGCTCTATCTGGGGAGCCTTCCTGCTTTTATTTAAAGTGCAGCCAAGAGCGAGACGGTGCTGGCAGTGTTTTAGCCACTTTACTGCAATGAGATTTAAATGAGACGTTCACTCTCAGCAATGTCACATGGGACACTGGCAAGAAAGAACAATTAAGTTCCAGCTGTTTGACTGGACAAGAGCCATAAGCCCGAGGAAGCAGCCTGGATATGTTTCAACATTCCCACTCAACTAGAAACGCCAGCAGCAGGAATCTTCTGAAATGGGCCTCCAGTGCATGTGAAACCAGGGACAAATTAATGAACTTTTGGGTTTCAAAATTAGATTATTACTAACTTTCTTTTCCTGCCAAAATTGCTTTCAGCTTCACTTAGACATTTGTTATGAAGGAAGCTCCCAGCTTTTACCATTTCAGGCTTCCTGGCACTGCCGAGAATGCACTGCACCCAGTTCGGTAGGGCACACACAGGAAGAAGGGATCACCCGTTTGCTGTGGAGTTAAGAGGTTGTTTTGCTGTTCTCTTCTCTGGAAGATGGGTTTGGGGCCCAAGGCAGTATTGCAGTCAGGAGAAACGACTGTCCCAAAGCAAGAAAGGAAGGGCCCGAGGCAAATTACTCTTGAGCTTTACTTCCTTGCAATTCCACAGTCACGTTATGGAGCAGTCTAATCTAAGCCTAATCTATGACTTCAGGAAAATCTGGAAGAAGTGGAACAAAAGTAAAGCCTTGCTTTTGCTGTTGAGATTTCACTGGTTGTGTTTATGCTTTAAAATACAAAACAATAACCACTACTAGTCACAAACGTAAGGAGCACGTTATGATAAAGGGCCCTTCGGGGCTGTTTACCTTTGAGAGGCAGACGCTCTCCCTTTTGAGAACCCATTCGGAAGAACACAGGATATCCATTTGTTTTAACATTTCCTTCCTGACTGCCTAAAATCAAATACTTGCTACTCTGTGTAAAGCAGCGTTCAATCACTGCCACTTAGTGCTGCCATTCGCTAAACAACCTTCTGCATTTGTGGTGATTTCCCCACTATCAGCACTATAGGAAAAAATGAATGTAGTGAATGTATTGATTGATGTTTTCATCTATTTGGATACATGTATGAGACACGCAGAGGCACACTGGCTGGAAGCTTGGGTGGAAATAAGCTATTAAGATGTCTGAGAGCGTTCATTTTTCATTTGTAATCCATCATGCAGGATATATTTGCTTTGGAATTGCTAGGTACCGAGCTAAATTGAAAGCATTGGAAGATAAAGGAAGAACATGTGCTTTGGATAAAAGCAGCTATCAAAATAAATGCACTGATCATAACAGGGTACGACGAGCATGGACAGTGACAAATTGGGAATGACCAGAAAGTTCATGAATAGTCAAAGGACATGATACTGCACAGTCAGCCTTGGGGAGTGGAATACAAGCCAAGTTTTTTTCTTTTCCACACCAATCATCTTATTTTTATTACGTTTTAACATAATATATTTGCAACTGCTACTCTGTGTAGTCAGTTTTCTTTATAATAGATTATTAAAATTCACTCCTTTTGACCTGAACACTAAGCTGGTCAATGGATGCTCCTGTGAAGAGCCACCAATGATGAAGTCGGATTTTGCTTTGACACAATATATCCGAGCCCTTGTTTTTCTCAGGCGGTGCTTAGCTCTCGCCTTTTCTCAGGACTGTGCTTCTCTAAGCTTCTACTCTGGGGCTTTTTCCTGCTTCTTTCTCTGCCTCAGCTGGCTTGCAGTGCGAGCTCGGGGCTGCTCCTGCTTCGTGGTGCTGGGCCAGTGCTCCCAGCGCAGGAATCCGCAGCCCAGGAGGCCGCTGGTTGCTCGGCCGGCCCTGCTGCAGCCTCTCCTTGCCTGCCCCGGCCTCCGCTCTCCTCCTTCGAGTCCCTGCTCCTGCCGTCGCTTCGGCCCCAGCTCCAGTGTCACGTCCACCCTCACTCTACTCGATGTTCTGCAGGCACTGCAAAAATTGCTGATGGAGCAAGGAAGTCAGTGTATTTAAATTAAGTGGTCAAATGCCGTCCATTGTGTATGAACACTCCCTCTTTAATCTTTAAAAAGAAGAAGACCGATGCCCAAATCAGGATATAAAATTGTAGAGAAATGATGGAGAGTTTCTTTGTTCAACATAGAATACAGTTAAAATCAATAGTCTAAATGGCAAAGAATGAGGAGCTTAGGACCTGTTACATTTCTTCACTCAGCTTAATACCTCTGATGCTAACATGAAGCTTTGGCAATCTTTTCATTGCCATGTTCTGTTTTGTTTCGCTTTACTCTCTTGCTTTAAACATTATAAGATACAACCTAAGAAGCACAGCGCAAGCTCCAAAGTGTAGATGGATATATCTAGAGAAAATGTTCAACATTTTACTACAGAGACAAGTGCCCAAAGTGCTTATTATGTCCTACGTTACAAAAGCTAGATAAAACTTTCCGATGCTTTATCCAAGCACACCAAAAAAAAAAAAAAAAAAGGCAGAGTAGCAGTGAATCTAATTATTATATTCACTCCCTAATATTTCATCAACCTGAATATGCAAAAATAATTGCAGGGCAAATTTCTCTGCAGGTATAATTACATTTATTCCAGTAGCGTTTATTTATACTACGGCTGCCTCTAAGCTATTAAAAAGTTCATAATTAAGTCTGCCCTGAATGTGTCCCTAAGTTGGTGATTTTCACATCCCAGGCCTGCACAATGCCGGGATGCCTGAAGTAACTCTGGTGCTGTTGCAATACAACTGTGCTGGGGCCTGTAAACTAAAACTACGCTGCCTTGCAGGGCTGGAGCCATCACCACGTGCACGGCAGCCCTTCCAAAGGGGAAGGATTTTTCTTAGGCTCTCTAGGAAGCTAAGGACAGAGGTCACATCTCCTACAGAGGGTGAACTGGTGAAAGTCATATAAATAAAGCCAGAAAGGAAGCACAGCCAGTGGCCCAAGTGATGTGCGAACCAGCAGCTCTCTGTCACCTCCTTGGCAAGGTAAGGCTTGGTGAAATGAGTTTGAAGCCTCAAAAGGAAGAGCAGAGGAAGGGTTACCATGTACATGGGGTGGCAGGGAAGGGGGATTACTGAGACTGAATTAGATTTCTGCTAATGTTCATCCTGGAAGACTTACAGAGTTTTGCTGCTGCAGCCTAGGCAGGTTTGCTGGAGCCTCGACTCCTTTTTCTAGTGTGAGGATAACGAGCACCCTGCAAGCAGAAACAAATGCAATGACAACCTCATCTTAAACACGGTAACGTGAAACCTCCCAGCAGCAGGCTGCCCCTTCTGCTGCGTTTTCTGTTTCTCGGTACCAACTGGCTTTGGAGTGAGTGATTTCTGTGTCTCCTAGGGAAACTGTGGCAAAGAGGTGATTTTGTGAGGCCATTGGAAAGTCCTGCCCCTGGGAATAACTAATGGAAATTTTTGTGCTGATAACATATGGTAACTGAATGTTTTTCTTTAAAGCTGTAGTAGGACTGGAGTTCCCTTAGGACTAGTCTGAACTAATTATTCCTTCTCCAGCCTTACTGTGTAGATTTAATTAAGTTGCAATTCATCTCTTGCTTTAAAATAAAGTGTTTTTACTTTAATTTGAGAGAGGACTAGATAGGTCTTTTACTCAGATAAACTGGACTCTTGTCTTCCTCGGGAGATAGGCAAAGGGCAAAGCTACATATCAAGAGCTGCTATATGGTTCATTCCTGGAGCATGGGGCCTTGTGACTAATAATAATTCTAATTACTCATTGTATTCCTTTTATTCATTTCTGTGTATAAGCATTTTTTTTATCAAAGCACATTGATTGGGAGAAAAGCTACTAAAGACAGAATTAGTGGCTTATCTGTTAGGTATCTATATGAGCACTGGAAACTACACAGTATTTTACATTTTCTTGGGCAAAATAATTTGAATGGAACCATCCAACAATGAGGACTATTGAGAGCAGAGCAGCCACAAAAACCTGGCCGATAAATTACAGTGCAGCTGTCAAAAATTAACATGAATTAGAAAAATAAACAGATTTTTTTCAGTGGAATTGACTGCAGCTGAAAGGACACAGATTTCACAAAGAAACACTGAAATTCTGGACAAAAATATTCAGCTGCAATTTACTACTCCTTTTTCTTCCCTAAACCTGGATCTCTGCTGCTGACTTTTTGCTAAAAGTGTAGTCCCTTATCCTACTTGAGATAGTTGGCTTTAGGCCTTAGGCTTAAAGTGCTTTTTCTCTTCGTTGTGATTATTTTTCCCATTATGGTTTCTTGCAGACCTCGAATAATCTGTTTCATGGGATTCCCAGAGAAGTGAAATCCCTTTGTTAAGGCATTTCTTAAAATTAACTTCATGTTCAGTGTCTCTCTTTAGACTTGCAAGGTGCCATTTCTGTCCAGATGTTCAGCTCTCAAGACTTGCTAGAGAATTGAGAATATTCAGCTCCTCAAAGCACCCCAGTGTGTGTCAGGAACTGTTTCCATCATGCTTTGCTTAACCCTTTTTTTTTTTAAGGAAAAAAAGTAAGATTTTCTCCACTGATTTCCACCGTACCTGAAGTCATAGCTCTGTTTTCATTTAGGTGTGTTAGTGAGCAGCCCCTATTGCTCCATGCCATTTTTGAGTCATGATGTAAATGGCCGTCCTTTTTTTTATTTGCTGGATTTTTCACTGTTTTTGATTTCCTGTCTCATAGGTTTATCTCTTAGGGTATTGGAATGTAATTGTGGTGTTTAGTACAAGGCAACTCACTGCTAACACATAATAATTATTGTAGGATAATTTGGATTTGACTCTGGTTGGTCAACTAGTTGGTCTAGTTCAGCCTCATTCAGATAAGGGAAAATACTGCACTACAAAGACTTCTTTTCCCAGATGGTATCACAAATTGATGTGTTTTAACAAATATTCGGGATTTGGTATCAGTTACACTAGAGAACTCTTGTTTCTTATAATCTCTGTATCAATGCGTGTATTGATAATAAACTATCCTGCTCTGATTTGAGATCAGTAGTTAAATGGTACACTCTGTTTTGCCTGAAAATCAATTACCAACCAGGAAAGCAGCTTTAGACAATACATATTTACCCAGGACTTTTTTTAGGTGTATTAATGTCCTGTGTAGACTTTTAATCTACTCAGCTGCCCGTGTGGATCAGGTTGTTATATACAGTGAAAAAAATGTCTCCTGGTCTGCTTCTAAGGACCTTTGTAACTATAGCCTTTTTCTGTATAAGAGAGAGTTCACGTTGCTTTAATATTTTACAATATCTTAGCGAATTCACATCTCCATTTTTCCCAGTCCTTCCACAGAAAAGCAAAATTTTTTTTCCCCTGATAAGAGATACCAGAAATGACACCTAAAAAAGCAAAGCAAAACTAAACTAAAAACTTCTAGAATTAAATTAAATACAGTAACGCTGGGAAGACTCTTTACAGACAGTGCAGCCTGTAGCAAAAGGCAACTGCGGGCAGCAACTGCTGTCTCCAAGAACAGCTTTAAAGTATTGCCACGTTTTCCATGCTCTTTTATTTGACCTTCCATTCAAGGCCATCTGTGCTGAGCACTGGACTTTTCCTGGTCCCTTCAGTGGCTGCGGCAGATAGGCTTCAGTATCCATAATGAGGAATGAAATCCATGGAAGAGCACATTTTCAAACCTTCCCCCTTCCTGATAAACTATGGTAAAACTCATTTAGGCCTCAAAGGAACAGGTCTATTAGCCCTTTGATAGCTAATTTAATTCCTGATAATTGATTGTGTTATATAAATTGGAAAAAAAAACGTATCAGGTTCCTTTTGGGGGGCAACAAGAAACAGCTATCAGGGAAAAAACACTGTGGAAGAGGAGAATAGCAGAAAGATTGGGCAGAGACTGATGGAAGTCCCTGCCTGGCTGTGGGTTGTGTAAGGAGGTTGGCAGCTTGAAAGGAAGGAGCTGACAGCAGGTTCGGTACCTGGGGAGAGGAGAAGGATAAGGACTTGACTATGGGGAAGTGGGTTCTGGTTTTAAGCTGGTTTGTTGTCTCAAGGTTTCAGAGGTTCATGTTTTTCACTGTCAAATAGCAAGGCTGGTTTTAATTTCCTTTTGTAAAGGAGTAGGTGGCAATGTCTTGATCTGAGCCCGTTTTTTTCCTGAACCTCATATATTTAAAAAAATTATTTATTTTCTCAAATTCCATAGACCTCTATGCCTAGGAATGGCCACACCTTGTGTAGCTCCGCGACTGGCCGTGCTCGCTGTTGCATCTGCAGTATGGCACCCTGCTCCCTAAGTGAACAGTCAGCAGCAAGACAAGGTATTTATACGGTAATCCAAAAAGAGAAAATTTATTGGCATGCACCCTGTTTCTGGCATGCAAGTGTAGGTGAATGTTCTGCCAGGATGCTAAGGAAGCAGCAAAGCCACTGATGTTTGCTCAGATTCAGCTGTGCTAGCAGCGCAGCGAGTGCACAGCACAGTCACCAAGTCCCTGGAATATGCAATTTTTCCTCTCACAATGTATTTTGTGGCACTGCAGTTGCTGCCAATCTTATTTGATGATTGCCATGTGTTAACAATTTTCGTAAAATTAAACCAGCTAGCTATGACTACCCCGTTCTGCTTTGGTTAGGCCCCGGACTGGGACACAATTTTTAAGGCATGTGGAGCCGTGGATGTGTGTCATTTTGGAGCTAGGGCACAGATTTTCTGTTTACACTCAGGCACGCTGCTTTATCTCTCGGGCCTCTGTGCTTTGAAGTGGAGTCATAACTCTTTTTGTCTCGTTTGTTTAAAGGCTAAGGAAGAGAGCAGAAAGCATCAAAATACACCTACAATTTGGAGAGGCTTTTGCACAGCTGGACTCACTGCTGCTGTGGTCCCTGCTGCACCTTCCCCTGCAGTTTACTGCCATGCAATCCCATTGCTTTTGCAGGAATTGCCCCGAGTTTCACAGCAGAAGGTAATTCTTTTTTTTCTTTCAGTTGCTTCTGGTTTGGATCAGTCAAAAGCCTACTGACCTTTTCAAATACTTAAATGGCAGACATTAGTATAGTGTGGATGCTTTAATGTACTTATATATGAGTATTTAAAATATGTATCCAGTCCATGTACAAGAAGATGGCGCTTTCCTCCCCATTTGAAACACAGAGAGTAAAATGTTTACGAATGTCAGTAAGCAGCCCAGACTCAAAACCAGGGATTCTTACTCCAAACCTAGTGTCCTGCCGCCTGGATCATCCCTTTTCCTTGGGACGGGTTTTTCTGCTAAGGTTTGTAGGCGTTTGGCTTGATTGCGGATACGAACAGCGTGATTGTCCCTGTGCCCCTGTTGCTTGTTCTGCACTGCTCCGTTTGGTTGCTTTGGTGAGGTTTTGCTCAATCCTATTCTGTGTCAAGCCTTGAATTGCAGCTAGAACAGCAGAGCTGCGAAGGAGCTGATCGAGTTCTAGGGTTTAAAGAGCCTTACACCTGTAGTTATAAATTTATGAGGGTAAATTGTTGGTAAGATTATGTGAGCATGTGGAAACAGCCCCGGAGGTCATTAAAAAACAAAACCAGATTTATTGACGTGTCAGATGTCAATAGGCTTTCCTTACAAGCGTGGATATTGTATCCTGTGAGAGAGCTAGAATGGGCAGGGAAGGTAGCTGCTATTGCTAATACAATATTAAATAGAAATCCTCTCTACTTAATCCTCTTATTAGGTATTAGCTTACTCGGCCGTTGGTGTGTTTGTTACCTGTGTGCAAAAGCAGCCGGTTTGGGAGACCCTTGCGGGGGGCCGGTGTGCAAGACCCACTGCCCGTGGGTCCCGTTGCGGCGGCGCGAGGGGCAGCGAGGGCACGCGGCAGCGCCCGCACGCCCTCGGGCCCAACCTGTGGCAGCCCTTCTGCCTTCGGGACAGAGCTCTCCCAGGGAAACGACATCCGAGGGAAAGACGTCATTGCAGCGAGGCAAATCAAGAGAAAACTTTGAACACTGGGAGCCGATTCTGCCCCCTTGCCCAAGGTGGATGGTGCTTGGCCACATGGGGCGGGAAGCGGCAGAAGGCGGCTGTGGTGGGGGCACCTACTGCGCACTGCGTCCTCCGGGAAGGTGTATCTGGCCACAGAAAATGTAAATCACAAGAAGCACTAGCGATTTATGAAACTGTAAGTTCTACCGAGACCAAAATACTGGGAAGGTGGCACCGCGCTGCTGCCTCCGTGACAGGAACGCGAGGGCGCTCGTGTTTTATTGCCGATGCCTAAAATACAGTCAAGCCAGACTAGATCTTTAAGCATCTGTGGTTCTGTACCTGGTATCAACATAACCCACATCTGTAACATAGCAGAAAGAATCATGGACCTTTTCATCATGGCTCTTTGAAATAATTATGAAACTTTAGTACTTACGAATCCGTAATGGTTTCCTAAAGTAAAGAGGAATTTTGCATAGCCTCTTCTTTTCCTGTAGTATAAACTTTAAGAAATTGGGAGATGTGAAACCTGAGAACATCCCTTTCTTTCCTTCACTCCTTACAATGCTGATGATAATTTCTGTATTGCAGATGCTCCATTAACAGAGTGAATTAGATATCTGCAACCCAAATTCGGGGTTTAGATCAATCTGTTGGTGACATTATCTGCAAAGGGGTTAAATCTGCAAACCTCAGTGAAGCAGGTCAGTGTGCAAGAAGTAAACCTGAAGTAACAGTGATTTGCATGAAGAAGGGGAAACCAACCCTCTAAAAACAGGTGTTAAAGATGTGAACATTAGAACAGTAAAAATACAAAGAGGGAAAGGAAGGATAGAAAATACAGCTCTTGAGTCACAGGTAAATAGTGGTAGATCAACAGCTTTTTGCCTTAACTGAGTCAGTAGGACGTGAACATTTGTCTGCATGGGGAACTTTTAGCATGGAGTAAGGTAAATTGTAAATTTACAGTGTAGGAGCTGCTGCTTATTAACCAGCTTTGGTGTGAGAGAGGCCCTAAGGAGGGCACTTCACCAAACCTTGTGCACTACTAATCACGTTACAGTCAAAATCAATGTAGAAAATCGAAGCAGGGCTTGCAGCTTGCAGCGATGACACATTCTCTCCTCTGCCTTGCACTGTGTCACCTTGGATTGTAACAGAACCACAAAATAATCCAGAGTCTTAATTTGGGGGGTTTCAGCAGGGCAGACAGAGCTGTTACCATTTAGGAACTGTTACAATTTAGGAACCTTTATACAAACACCAATGTCAATTTTCCAATTAGCTTTTCTATTATTTTCAACTTGCAGAATGCTATCAGGTTATCCAATATTATGATGTTAAAGAAACCTCCTCCCAAATAGACCTGTGTATTTTCAGAAATAACTAGGTTTGTGGTTTCTCACATTTACCACTGTGAGTCATAACACTTTTACAAAGACAGGCTTCAATTACAGCGTTATTTTCAACAAGTTTTATTTAAAAACCATCAAAATATTGATCTGAGATGCGAAACTTTTCAACATATTTAGTTTATTGCACCACGTTGCCTAATTTTACAGGCAAATCAACGCGATCACGTGGCTATCCAACATGCCAGTAAAACAAGATGTGGAGCCACATCCGGAGCTTCTGGAGTGCTGGAAGCCTACGGGGTGTGAAGAGCGCGGTTGTCTCTTCGGTGAAAGAGAAAAGAGCAAACTCCTTTAATCTTTTAGAACAAAAAATATATTGTTTCTTTAAGGTCGGTTTGCTGGCACAGGCCCTAATTAGCTGTGGCTTAATGACTGCCGTTTTCATTAGCCCGATGCGCGTTTGAATAGATGGTGCTGGATGTGAGATGAGGTGGCTCTGGTTATAGTTCACCCCCCATTTGTGCTCTGCACCGGCTTTTAAATGAATACTCTGATTACCTGTATGTCTTCCCAGATATTGATTTTATTCCTTGACATGACAGCATAAAGCTGTAAGCAAAGCTAGAACCTGTAGGATTTATTTGGGTCCGAGGACATTCCTTAGTGTTAGAAACTGCTTCTCAGCGTAATGTATATATTTTTTTTCATTAAATAAGGATGCTGCCTTTTCCACTATGACTATTTTTTTTGTTCTCTTGTATAAAATTCCCTGATAAGTTCAACCTTTCATTAAAGTTAACCTACCGCTAGTCAGAGTTAAAAATCTTAATTGCACCTTGCAGACAAATGTAAACCAGTGAGCTTCAACATGAATACAAACTCTTGCAGGAGTGGAACTGTGGTCACTTATTTGTATTATAAACCATAACCCCTGGTAAGAAGGGAGATCTATCCACTAGACACTATTTAAATTCATAAATTAGATATTTTTATACTCTTATTCACCTAACTTGAGGCAGCAAAGCTGTTTGTGAGCATCGTGTGAAAGTCAGTAGGGTCCAGACGAATCAACTCCCTTAGTCACTGACTGCAGGGAGGAAGGAAACACATAGGGCCCAGGTGACATGAGAGGTGACACGAAGGAAGGGCAGGAGCCCATCCAGGCAAGTGCTCAGTGCTGCTCAGAAGTCTGTGGCACAAGGCTTTGCACTGGAGAAACGACTGTTACGCTTGGAAACATGCAGAAGACCCAGCTTGATCCTGCGGATCTCAGTGAGCTGCACTCTGGGGCTGATCCCAACACCCAGTCTTGTTCCTGTGCTCAGTGTTTTCTCCCCAAAACCCTTTCCAAATCATCCGCGTGGCTTTATCTTGGCTTCTAAGATAAGGTTTGGTATTTGGTTTTTTGCTTTTTTTTTTTAATAATTTGAGGTCTGCAGATGAAAACAGTTTGTGTGAGGGGGTCATTTATTAAAGCAATGGTTGTGTTCTCAAGAAATCAAAGGTAACTGATATCAATGCAGGTAAATTTTCCATGGTGTCCTTCAGCGTGTAGGAACAAGTAAATATATCATTAATTTTGTCAATCCCTGAATATAATAGAGATGATAACTCTCTTTAATATGCCGAAGTTCTAATAAGTATAAAAATATTTTCTTAATAGTCTTTTTTTATATTGCCTTTATAAGTGATGATGATAAGAAAACAATGAATAATTTTGCATTTGAATCATAGAAAACTATTAAAATAAGAACTAGGAAAGGGAGAGGAAATCTATGTGAAATCCAGTAATGTCAGGTGTAGAGTGAACTGTTCATCTTGCTCTGCACACCTTTGCCTTTCTTACTCCCTTCAACCTGCAAATCCTTTGCTGTAATAACATGTTTTCTGCTTGTGGCAGCATAAGAAGGACTATTTGTACAGTAAACACCTTTCACATGCTCAGACTTGAAAATCAACAGCCATTTATATGACTGCTCCTCTGTCATGAAAATCTGCAGCAAAAGTGCTTAAAACTTGTCAGAAACTAGTCTGCACTTAATGACAAATGTGTCTTTAGCAGTCAGGTTTCCTTTCCAATCATGATGATTTTGTAACATTTGCTTTAAAGTAGAGATGTCTGACTCATGGATCAAACCTCCAGGCACATTGGGGCGTTTATTATATTTGGACAAACTCCGGATGCAGGACGTGTGGTTTGCGCAGTGCTGAGAACCTCTGCTTGGTCGTGGCCCTCAGACTGCAGGTTCCAACACCCGCAGGTGCCCAGCACTGTTAGAGGTGATGGAGCCTCGAACAGCCTAAACCTGTCGTTTCACTGAGCCGAGCTGTGGAGACGCAATAGTCTCCTTGAGCAGCCGGAGGGCTCCCCGACATCCACAAGGAACACCACCGAGAGTCCCATGTATTTTATGGCTAGAAGATGCTATTAGGATGCTCTCGATTAACCTCCAATTTCCGCATTTGCTCCCATAGGCAGCAGGGCTCCTCTCGTGATTCCTGTGGCTTTTAAAGCGATCGCCTCCTGCCGCTGAGCTGCGAAGGGGCTGCCCGGGTGGCTTGGCCGGACATCCCCAAACGCAGCCGCCGCAGTCGCTAAGGCGGGAGCTGGGGCACGTTGCAGGGACTACCCACTGCCGGTGTCAGCAAAGACTTAAATCTTACCCAGAAAGTTATCTTCAGTCAATAACTCTTTTCTGAAGTGAACAGGTCCTGTATGAAGTGCAGAAGGGGCTTTCGTTACGGCTCTTGTGGCCCGTTCCCATTAGATGTGAGCTCTTTACACTTGCTGAAGTAAATACTGCATCAGCTGTGAACACCAGCTCGTGCAAGTGAAACCAGGAGCCCTCATTCTGTTCCTGCGGATGCTGGGCAGCTTCAGGCCTCTCTAGAGCTTTCGAAGTGACTTTTCCTGCTCAGAATTACTTGTAAACAGCCCTAGAAGTGGAGCAGAAAACACTGTATGTTCTGTGTCTCCATCCATGACGGGGCTGCCATCACTGATGGCCATGGATGACTGGTAAAGCTGTACACATTAATGTAAAGGCTTGAAATATGTCCAGCTTTACACATGTAGGACTTCTGGTGTGAGAAGACAGTCAGCCCTTCGTACTTCTGCACGGCAGCTCCTTCAGCAGTTGTGACTGTACCTTCCTCTTACAGCTTCCTCCCTCCACCCCGGCTACCAGCAGTGGACCACGAAGAGGAAAAGCCCCATGTCTCCCCCGCCGTCGGGCACCATGGAGAAGGTGCAGAGGGCTCCAGCCCCACGGGGAAGGTGCAGAGGGCTCCTGCCCTTCTACGCGCAGGGCTCAGCAGGGCAGAGATCAGGGTCCCGGCGGTGGGCGAAGGCTGCCTGGCACGAGGCTGGGCCTCGCTCCCTCACCTCTCCTACCTGCTGCAAAGGGCAAGGCCGGCCTCTGGCACCGAAGGAGAAGATGCTTTATTGCTGCAGGTGGAGAAGGACAGCACTTGCTAGACTGATCTAAAGACACTGTCTCTGCAGAATGCTAAAGCAGCCAGCAGTGGAAGTGTTGGCCCTAACTCCGCTCCACTCACCATCCCACCCCAGGGAGTAGTTCCTGGGTTTCTCCCCCTGTGTCTGCTGTACAAGCATCTGAAAATACAGGATGAATGCAATATTAGAAGCATAACAAACTGTCACACTCCTGAAAGATAGGAACTATCTTCTAGTTTATTGATTGCAGTCAAGTTTTATTATGCCTCAAATAATTAAATACCACACCAGTGACATTAAAAATACAGGCTGATTTACCAAAATAAGTGTATTCTGAAGATTATGTACATATTATACATTTTACAGTATCATGTAAACTTTTTTTATACATAAGGTAAATCTGATTTATGGCAAGTTGAAAGCCCAAAATACTTGCTGACAAAAATATTCCTATGAAACATAAGCACTGTTTGGGACACTGAGAAAAACTGCAAAGAATGAAAACCAAGTATAAAACATAATATAACTGAGTTAGTAAAAAAAAAAAAATTAAATTACATTCGTATAAAAAGTTAAACTAAAAGTATGGCTACACACCATTATTAAAAGAGGGGAAAAAAATCCCCACCCCCTCCCCTTTTATATATTAACAAGCACTTCCATTGGGAGCTACTGTGCGCCTCATTTCCAGCAATGGGGCATGGCCGAGGAAATCCAGATTCCCAATCTCCTTTTAACATATATTAAATAGCTAGGGC
Organism: Nothocercus julius; assembly: GCA_013398735.1. Taxonomy (NCBI): domain Eukaryota; kingdom Metazoa; phylum Chordata; class Aves; order Tinamiformes; family Tinamidae; genus Nothocercus; species Nothocercus julius. The sequence goes on from VZSV01000051.1 coordinate 3,931,202, forward strand.
CTGCACCAATACATATATAGTACATATTCATGTGCTGTGATTATGCTTATACAAGCCTACCAAAGGCCTGGTTTTTAGTGGTGGGTTTTTGCCCCTTTACATATTGGCATGCAGTGGTAGAGATGCCTGCTGTTCAAACCCTTGTGGGGGGATTTGTCTCTAGTCTCATTTTCAGACTAACAAAAAATAAAACAAGGAAATATAAATCCTGCCAGATTACCTTCTTCTGTGTATTTACAAGTACAAGATGTCCTGCACCAATCATATCAACTCAGCTAAAACACCTTAACTTTCTCTACAGTCTCCAGAAAGCACGTCACTACAGTAATATAATTACTCGTCTGGGTAAAAATATTTTATATTTTAACTAGGATGACCACGTTGCTTGTCCTTTAAGTCTTCATTCGTGCAATAGCTGTAGTGTTCAGATTTGGCATTATGGAACTTCAAGTCTAAACCGCATTTTAGCTCATGTCACCTCAGCATTCCATCATTTTCATTATCTGCCATGCAGTGCATGTAACTGAAGTACCTAGGTACACTCATTAAAATAAATGCATAATTTAACTGTATAGAAACAGCTGCTGAAAGCAGCAGCTGTTAAGATGGCTGTATTTTGAGAGCTTGTAAAACTTGCATATTTTATAACTGGTCTCCACCTATAAAATGAAGGCCTGGTCCTGGAAATACCTGGGCATGTGCTTATCTCGTGAGATTATACTACTGAAACTACCTGTGGGCCTAACGCTAAGCCTATAAACACTGCAGACTGTGCCTTGCACAGGTAGTCTTGCCAGCCGCAGTCATCCAAGGGTGCCAAGGAAGACAAGGGGAGTTCAAGTGACTAATGGTGGCTGGGTTTAGGCACTAGATACCTTCCTTCAGATGCTAAATGTACCTGAAATCAGACCAAACATGGCTTTGTCAGACTGACAAAGTGAAAGCTTATTCCAAAGCAGCCTTTTTAAAACATTCTCAGAATTATGAAACATGAGACCTATATGATGTCTGTTCATGTACAGCTTTAATATAAAAGAAATGCTAATCTAGAGTATCAAAATATTGTATTCATATAAATGTATGAGAGCATCTAATAGAAAAGTAAAAAGTGTAAAAGGCAAACGTTTTTGGAATTAGATAGCCTAAGAGAGTTCTAGATTGGGAATGTGTCTGCTACATTTGACCCACAAAAGACAAGGGGAGAGCTACATCTCCCCTCGTCTACGAGTTTTGGCTGCAATAGCTCCACCTTCCTCCTCTTCCTCCTCTTCTTCCTCATAATTGTCTTCATGAACTTCTTTGTGGTTGTTCTCTTCTTGCAATTCTTGCTCTTGATCTGCCCCATTATTTTTTTCATCAGCCTGATTTTAAAAAAAGGGAGATTCAGTGCAAATGACCATTTTCCTAATTTTGTGGTTATGAGATATGGTTATAGACAAGCCGATGGAGAAAAAAAAACAGAAAAAGCTTTCCAGATGTTAAAGGCTGAAAGGTCTCCATGAAGCCTATGTCCATGCGGGGGATAGAGGGATGAACAAGAGGGAACTGGAGCAGCTTGAAGTTTTAGGATCCATGATCAAAAGCAAGCTACCGCAATTGCAACGCAGTGTCACTGCAACACAATCACAGCTGTGCTACGTCCTTTAAGTGTTGTCATGTCATCAAGTTTGTGGCTTTACACATTACTTACATTTTCGTCATTTTCACCATATGGCTCCTCAGCATTTCGTTCCAGTTCTCGCTTCTTCTCTTCAGTCAAGTCTTCCTGGATCTACAAAGAGAGACGTTCTGTACGTTTTAGTTTTCTTTTAAAGGCCGCCTGTAGCAGAGGCATGCACATTTTCACAGCTTATATTTTCACAGAATGAAAATTCAAGCCAAGAGGTGGGGAGGGCATGGAGAGCTTAGAGGTGGAAAGGCAGGGAGGATGCAAAAAAACCCCAAGATATTCACTTGCTGGAAGCTGATTTAATTGTTAACTACAATTTTCACAAACTCTCATCAACAGTTAACTCATATTTAGATTTCTATTTCATTTTTTAACTTTAGACACACAAGGTCATTTTCTCCTTGTCCTTTATAATGACACTATCATAACACAGCCAAGTCATTGCTGACACTTCCACCCACTCTGGGCTCCCAGGACTATGGTTCAGTTCTGATATGTCATATGGGTATTTATTCATAATTTCCTCCATATTTTCCCAGCAGTCGATTGATCCTGTGAACTGCTCCTGGAAAAATTACAAAAGAGCAAGTGGGTACGGAGAGTGAAGAGTAATCCCTTCCAACCTTCTCCTTGATGAGAGCAATCCACACTGCTCTCTTTTCCAGATGTTCTGGTCTTAACCTATCATTTTTCTTTCCTAACAGGCCTTTCATTCACTTCCACGGCCCTTTACGTTCAGCTGCAAAGTGGAATGAGTCATGCTTTGTAGAAGTGTGTCCTGATGGAGAATGCCGGGCACAGAGTCCCACTGCTGTCCTGCAGGTTGGGTAAGGTGCTTCCCTGCAGCCTTATGCTTGTCCCCATTGGAAAAGAGCCATTTCACGTGGTCAGGAAGCATTTGCCACTCACTGCTGCCACCTACGCCTGTCCCAGCACGGCAGATGGCAAGGATGGGACAGCTACTCCTGACAGGAAACCCTCCCTGCACCAGCTGCTGTCACCAGCTCAGCAGCAAGAGCTGAATTCGCTCTTTCTGTATTAATTTCCATCAGTAGCAGGAAAGTGGGAAAGTTTGTCCCCATAGGAAGTAAAGCTGCCTGTGGGAGGCAAGGTGTATTGCTGCTGCAGAACAGCAACCATCGAACTTGCATCACTTCGAGGCTTATATAGAAAGATTTGAACAACAGCAACCTAGTGTGGCCTACTGAAGAAACAAATTTATATAATTATAATTATTGCAGACTAACTCCCTTTGCTCGTTCAATTTACTGCCCATTCTTAATATTTCCGCTTAGGTTGTAGTCCTTTATGAACTGCACACCAAATTATATGCTGCAAGTTAAAGAATAATTGCCAAAGGCAAACTATCCCTGATTTCCAATGACCTGATTTCATTTAAAAAAACTGTATTTTGAACTGGTGAATTTCGGGACTCCAGCTAATCTGGAGAAAGTGGTCTTCAAAACTCGGTAACGAGCAGCCGTTTCTCTGGCTTTGTGTAAGTGGTTATGTATGAAGTTAGAAATAGCAGTTGATTAGGTTTGTACTGAAGAACTGCAGGGCAGCACATGCTAGTGTCTGTCCTTTCTCCTTCAGTTCAAAGCCAGATGCCAACATCTTCCTAAGTATTTGATTCCATGAATAATACAGGTTTAAATACCTTGAGTTGCTTAGAAGGAGCAAGGATGAATCAAAGTCAGAGCTAAAGAGTAAATAATGGACCGAGAAAGCAGCTTGCCCAGAACAGCAGCGTGAGATTAGAAATGCAAAGTTAATGAGGTTTCCAGTGACTTCTGGAGGGGTCGGGGTTTTCAGAAATGTTTTTGAGTTGTGAGTGGCTTAATCTTTTCAATTAGTGCACAATTAACAGTTACATAGAAGATTAATGGATTGCAGAATACAAGCATGAGTAGCACTAGAAAGTGTAATTAACGTTATATCAATGGAGCAGAGTAATGGCAAAGACTTCCTAGGTTTCTAAGAGTCAGAAACTACCATTGACAAAGTAATTTGGGTTCTTTTGCAGTTATAAGAGAGACCAGAATTGAAAATTAATGGAGATCTGTTATGTTACCAGCATCCACATATACCTTTTGCTCATTTTCTTTCTTACCTCTTCTTCCCCCTCTTCCTGGTACTGCTCATCCACATTATCTTCTTGCTGGTCAGGATTTCCTGCCATCTGCAGAGAGATTATGTGAACATTCAGTTCCGTATGCTTCCTATTGATTTTACAGCTCTGTCAGTTAAAGCTGTGTGTTCTGGAACTAAAAACTATGCAAAGTAATAATAATAGCATAAGAAATTATGGTGTGTTCATTAACATTAATGTTAGCCTGGCTATGCAATTTAGAACTGCTTTAAATTAAAAAAAAAAAGTAGAGGCAGAAGGATTATAATAAAATCATTTCACAGAACAAAGCAAGATTGTCCTACTAAACAGGAGGACAATGAAATATTCATGCCATTAAAGACCAATGCCATAAAAATACAGATTATCTCTGCCTAGAGGAGGTAACAGTTTAAAATGCAACTCAAGTGTGCAGAATTTGATGGAATGTCATTAGAAGGAAAGTGACACCGGTGTGTGCAGTTGACTGAGTGTTAATAGCGTGGACAGAGCATGGAGGGGATCGAGCGGAGAGAGGATCTGCTTGTGTGAGGCTGTGTGAAGGCAAATATGGGCACCCCAAAGTATGAGACTACTAAACTCAGCTGGGTGGAGTTGATGAATTCATAGTAGGGCATCACCAGGAGTAATTCTGTACTTTTACCTGCTCATGTCAGTATGTTTTTAAAAAAGGCCTTTAAAATAAGTTTGGTGTCCTCCCATCAAGGTGTGCTACACTGTCTCTAAAGAGCACCTACGGATGCTTTCTTTCACTCTACTGACCACTAGGTGCTCCTCCATTCCCGGATGTCTCTGCTTCTCACTGTTTTCTTTGTGCTTTTCATTTTCATCAGGTAGATTTTCCTCTCTCTCTTGCTCAGCTTCCTCAAATTCATCTTCTCCTTGATTGTTGGGGTCATCAGCAGGGTTCACATCGTCCATTGCTGCCTTCTGCAGTTTTTGAAAGTGAGTGTTAAATGCACATTTTTCATCTCTCAGTTCAATTCTATTTCACTTGAAAGCTACCCTAGAACAAACTATGTTATGGACAACAGTCCAAAAGAGTTGACAAGATCTTTCAGTGCCAGTTCATCCTCCAAAATTGATGACTTCTGAATATACAACAGCATGCAGGAAAAAAAAACCCTTAAAAACAGTCACTATTTGACTTCAGGAGTGAAAAAGGAAAATCCCTCCCCCAAGGAACCCAACCACACCTGCCTTAGAAATTTTCTGTGTTCCATGCCACCAAATAAGATGAGGAGAGTACAGAACTGAATATCCAGCATCCAGATCTTTGAGCATTCCATATCATAACCTCAGTATGTTCAGTTATGCAGTATTACTTCTTTAAAGAACTAACGCTTTTTCTAAACTGACTGTGTTTAGATCTAGTGACCACTGATGCCTGCAGAAAGCTTCCAGACTGTTTCAGTGGGCACCTCTGGGGTCGAGTTGGTTCTTTGAGTGGTTAGCCACTTTCCTAATGATACCATTAAAAAACCACTATTACCGCTACTTTTGGCTGACTACTAATTAATTATGTGTTCTATTTTTTTGAATCCAAGTTTCCCTCTTCAGGTTCTAAGTCAAAAATCTTTTATTCCACACGAAGAGCGGATCCAAGGGAAGTAGCAATGCAACTTGCTTCTAATAATGAAGCTCCTTTTGATTTCTTCCTAAACCAGTAAGGAAAACAACCCTCGATGTCAAACTTGTCATCCTTGCAGACCTGTGATTTATCTTATTTTTGTAACATGTAATTAGGTTAGATGAGAATTATGGGTTTTAACTTCAGCAGCAAGTGCAGTTCACAGCATCTTAATGCATACTCACCGACTCGTCACCCTGCTGGTTTTCTACTTGACGTTCTGGTTCTTGCTGCTCATTTGCATTATTTTGATGATCATCTTCACCTTCATCCTGGTGCTGGTTGTCATGTTCATAAGCTGGCAAATTTTTAGTATTACAATTTGTGTTACAGCACTTTCTAATTAGTCCTTTCAAGAAACTGCCTTGTATATGCTAGCTTCTGCACATGCTTTTAACAGTAAGCAGCTCTTCCCAGAATAAGCAGCTTGTTTAGAAAGACGATGCTAACAGAATTTTTATACCAGTAGAAACCCAATACAGAAAGATTATATATTGTAGAGTTCAAACAAAATTACAGGCAGAGCCAGGAATGTAATAGAGATCCACAAATCCCAGTACCAGTAGCTTATTCAGTCGGACAGTTTTGAGAATGTGGGTATAATCATCAGCAATAGCTGTACTTTAGTGTGACAACTCAGCCGGTACTATCTGAACTTTTGTCAGCAAAACCTGAGTTTGTATTTCACCTGAATCCGAACTGGATGCAAAATGAACATGAAATTCTTGCACGAAAGGCAAGAGAGGAACCTGTGAACACAGCAGGGACATAACAAATTCCATCTTACCTCCTTCTTCCTGAACACCTTGTTCTTCTTCCCCTTGTACAATATCGTGGTCCATGTTACCATAATGACCTTGTTGGCTGAAAAAATTAAATGCAAATATGTCATTTCAGTTTCAGAAATAATATTCTGTCAAGAAACAAACACCCTAATGCAGCTGCCCAAACACTAGCCAAAAGGTGTTTCAAAATAGCTTTCTACTTATTATCTAGTATTTTTCCTCCATCAACTTCCCTACAAAAAACATTTTGTAGAACAAGACTCTTGTTCAGTATACTGTACTAAATTCTGTACTTGTATTTCTTGATATCTCCCATTTGGATATAACTACCACCTTCTATTATCAAAACTCCTAAACTAGTATGATTCATATTCAAAGTGCAAATTCTACAAACTGAAAGCAATGAATATGGTCACCTTTCAAATAAGGAGCCTTAAAGACAGATAACACTGATCCATGAAAAGACCCTTTTCAGCTTGCATTGTAAAAGGGGTTTACTTGTGTGATGATTTTCAAAGGGCTTAAGGTTTCATAGTAGTAATTTACAGAAAGCTCTCTGGTAACAAAACACTTTCCAAGTATGTGTCATTTTAATCATTCTCTACTAATACTTCAGCAAAGAATATTCAATAGGCCTAAGCTTCCAAAAAAGTAGCAAAATTGTTATTGACAACTTCAACTAAGCAAACGCATAAGGGAGTGTTGAAGGGAGGGCAAGAGGCCCATGGAAGCCTGTCCACAAAGCCCTCAAGGAATTAATTACTTAAAAGTAGTGTCTCATTTATGAGAAACTTTAACCTAAGGATCTAATGCAAAGCTAGTAACAGAACTCATCACTACCACAGGATGGCAATTGCTGCTTGGGGCAGAACAGTTGCTAACTGAAAGCACGCTGTCATCTTTAAAGTCAGATTTAGGCACTCTGACTTTAGTGTCCAGGTAGCCTATGCTTACAGCATTAAGATACCCTCTTGTCACTAGTGGTATGATGGAACCAGGAAACCCAGTGCGCAGACCACAACAGACTGACTTGAAAGAAGTTAACCTGAGTTGTTTCTTATAGAGTTCCTCTCCTTGTTCTGCCCGTTTCTGCAGCTCAAGCTCTTTTTCTTGAAGCTGCTGCTGCCGCAGTAGCTGTCCCCGCAGCCTCTGCTGGTGCAGCAGCTCCTGGTGTTCTCTTAGCTGACTGGCTTCTTCCGCTCTTCGGGCTGCAAGCTGCTGCTGCTCCAGCTGCTGTTCGTAGGCTGCCTTGTGTCTTTTTGTGACAGCTTTCGTCAAAGCTGCCTGTCAGAGAAATGTGTGTAACCATAAATTAATCTAAGTTTCAATGACCAGACAGAGAAATGCACAAGACAGTTTTACCAGAATTACAGGGATGTGGGTGCTAAATGCAATGGAGAAAACTTAAGTGAGTTTTCTGAACACAGCCTTCCAAAGTTTCGATGTTTGCATTGTCCACAATTAGACACTAATTATGCTTCCATTCACTGAAATGGCCGTCTCAGGAGGGGCTGCTTTGAGCCCCAAGCAAGGCACTGCGTGTTCGTTACGGGCAGCAATACTTACCCGCAGCTCCTGTATGGCAGCTTAGCCTGTGCCTGCTGTTCTACTGCACTACTTGAACAATGGCTTCTCATCACACCGTAACTATATTGTTATTCTGATAATAAAATAAGTGTTCAAAAGACCTAAAGTGAGGACAATAAAATATATATTCCATTGGCAATCCAATCTAGAATGTGAATCCAGGACTCTCTAGTTGTGTTTAGGGCAGTATAAAGCAAGACTTGCCTTTGCTGATTCTGTCCAGCTCTTCTACCTGTTTTTCAGTTAGAATTACCTGTCAAATAACAGTGAACATTTGGGTGGAAAGACATTACAGAGGGTAGATATATTTGAATGGGAAGCATTCAGCAATTCATGGGGTTGCCAAATTCACAACGCAGGTAAGCTCTCCATGAAAGGGCTGAGCACAGGTCCCGTTCTCACCAGCCATCTTCTTCCCATCAGCTGCCCAGACATCAAACTTCAAGTAGGAGGTGGGATTCAGTCTGGCTGCTCTTTTTTTCCATCTGTTGCTTTTTATCACAGAACAAATGTTTTTTAAATAGCTCCATTTGGCAAGCACTGCAGCGAGCATGTGCTTTGCCTGAGCCCTATGCACCTACGAGTGGTGCTTGAATCCCCAACTTTCTGTAAATATGGCACTGATTTTATGTAAAAATAGGTGATAACAAGACAGGGCTAGCAGTGGCTGAGGTAAACAACAAACGTAATCAATTAATAGAAAACAGCTCTGTACCTCTGAATGGTAACGTTCACCCAACATGTTGGTTTCTTCCTCTTTCTGTTCCTGTTTTTTCCACTCGTGTTCTTCTGCTACTTGATCCTGTTCCTCCTCTAAGTGCTCAGGCTGACCTGCCTGCTCCATTTCTTCCTCTTCGAGTTCTTTTTTACGTTCCTCTTCAACTTGATCAACACGTTGCTCTTCATCCTCTCCTGCTTCTTGTTGCTCCTGAATATTTAGTTCTTTGGCACGCTGGCCCTCATGAGTCCCTTTCCTCAGATGAAAACCCTCTGCATCATCTTCTTTCTCCTGGGTGTTTATTTCTTCTTTCCCTTTTGGCTTCTCACTCTGCAAAACACATTCAAAAGCAAAAAATATTATAGAGTGTATGTCTTCAAGAGACCTAAGGTCCAGAAACCTTTATTCTTTCTGAGTACAATTTTACCACCACAAGGAAAGCCAAATGGCTGCTTTGGAACAAGATATCCTTCTTGCCAAGAGATATCAATATCTGGCTCTCGGCCCTGTGCAACTAAGCAACATGTTGCACAACAGAATGATAAAATAGCCTAAGCATCTTTTTATCTGAAGTGGAACTATTGCAACTCCATCCACAAAGAATGCTTTACGTTTTTATTTACTGTGGCTTTTACCGGCTGAGAATTTTTTTAAAACAAAAATACAACTGACACTGTCACTTCTAGACTTTATACATAGTATTTTTTCTTTTTGTGCATCAGATAAAGTTAACATATTTTAACTTGGCATATTAAGACTGCCACTGAAACTTTATAAAGCAAGCGAAAAGACAGTTTATTCATGTCTTATTTAAGCTTTCCTGTATAGTTAGGATACCTAAAATTCTGAAGGCTGTATATCATTCCAAAGTTAGAGAACAGCTTACACAAATCTTCAAGAAGTCCCTAAAATCAGTCTGAAGGGCATTTGCAGCCATCATTGACATATTTTTATACTATGAAACAGTGAATTGTTCCTCACTACTTGAGAACTGATAAATGAGTACAATTATGCACATGCTTCTAATGGAAATTAAGGGTGTAATAATTATTTGTGCTGAATAAGAACCCGTTTCTTTTGGCTTCAGCGGCCAGTCAGGACTTTATACCTCCTTATGCTCATCAGCCACAGCTTCGTGGTGCGTTGGGAGGTCGCTGTGGGGAGAAGGTGCTGGCTCCTCTGGAGCTGGTTGACCACGTGGTTTTTCCAACTGCTCCGACTGCCGGAAACTCGGCATTCTGTGGAGTGTATCCTTCAACTGTTTGTATTCCTCCACCTGGGACTAAAGTCAACACATGTTAATTACACTGTACCCAAATAATCTTCCTAGCTAAATGTAGGTACCACAGAGTGAAGTTGCTGCCAGAACAGATACCAGAAACGCTTGATACTCAGAGCAAACACCAAGGTGGAGAAGAGGTGCGAGGTTGTAAGACTGGCTGTTTCCATGCACTACAGAGCACTGATTCATCACAACCTTTTCAGCCAAAGTGCACATGCATGCAAGTATACTGGGGAAAAAAGAAACAAAGATGAAGATTTGTTATTTTCATGTGAGCAGAATGATTGTCAAAGGAGATTATGCTTTTTTCTCTGTAGACTTTAAAAAGTTAGGGAAGCTGAGCAACACAGCTCTCCTTTATCAGTAGGGGGAAGAAAAAAAAAAAAAAGGAAAGACTTTTTTTTTTTTTTTTTTTTTAGAAACAGCAGTCAATTTTTAAGTAAATAAACATATATAACATGTCATGAAAATGCCAAATCCTCAACATTTAGACAGATGTTACAGAAGACAATAGTCAAGATACAGAACCGAAGGAAAGGAAGTCATAGAACACCTTCAGTGAAGAGCAGGAAAAAAGAGGAAAGCTGAATTTCTTTGGTCTTCCTAAAACACAACAACAGGATGTTGTAAATTGATTTGCTGTTTAACCCTGTATGAGATCAGGATATTTTCAACATGGTTTCATGACTAGTGTGAGACGCAAGACTGGTTGCTGTGCATTTGAAAGTCACTGTCTACAAAGCGGACAAGAAAGTATTTTTCTCAAAGAAAAATTCTTGAAAAAGACAGGATTCATAAAAAAAGCTGTTCCACTGACCACATACTAATTGTGGTGCCCCAGGGCTGCTACTCTAGTAGGGGCAGGGGAGAAAAGAAAAACTAACTCATAATCATGCAGCAGGGAAAAATAATGGTTTACTATCCATTTTGAAGTCATAGAGGCATTTCATATTCATATATATTTTTTAAATATGTAGATGTGTGTGCACACATGCATACGTATATGTATTTTTTTTTAATTCGGGCTACATATTGGCTAAGGTTCCCACCCAGTGACTGCGTGGGTCATTTTGAGTCTGTTCTGTGGTATCATAGCAATCAATAGTACAGCAGACAGGCATGGTGCATTGATGTCCAATGCAAAAGACTCATACAAAACAATATCCACAGTGCTACAGATTGACATGATGCAATGCACGAGAGTAGCTCCGAAGCCAGACGCACCTCGAAGCCTCTTCAAAACACTATGGCATCCATTACAACAGACAGGCCTAAAAGCAAAGCAGAATGCAGAACAGTTACACTCGTCCTGCCAGAGGGAAAGACGACAAGCAGAACGTGAGGAAAAGATCCTGTCCTTTAAAAGCCACTTGTGATTTTGTGGACCTTGGAAACACTTGAGTGAAAAAGGGAGTCAGGAAAACAGCCTGACACTGCCTGTTGTTTTTCCTCTGTCCATTCACTGACAGTCTTTCTCTGCTCCAACATGACTCTTGATTTTGGGTTCCCTGGGGCCTACACAGCTCGTACTGGTACAGCTGGCCAAATCTACAACAGCTTCCCAAGGTTCGAGCTTAACATATAGTTCTTTGAAAACGTCATTTAAGAATGGCAGTGCTGCTACTCCTTTTTAGCTGATTGGAGTTTCACCTTGTGTTTACTTTCCTCTGTTTATACTCTTGCCTCTGTTGCACTGATGTCTATAGATTTATAGCTACTAGTCATATACAGAATGAGACTATCATATATATCACAATTCACGGCTGAGTGATCTATTCAAGTATGGACGTTCTAGCAGAGAAGACAGAAAGAGAGAGGTACTCAGCATCTCTCATGGAGGGAGAGATACTGCTCATATCAGTAACACATGCACACTTTGGCCTATACGAGAGTTTGTATTTTCTGACGGCCCCTTAATTTGCTGCTGCTTCTTTTTAAGAGCAACCCTCTCACTCATGCATTTTTCTGGAGTGTGCAGCATGGTGCTCCCTGCAGTTTCCCATGCGAAAGGCCACATGCATCACATTAGAGTCAGCTGAACTTGGAGAAAGGAGTTTTAGGAAGGTTAGAGCTAGTGCAAGCTGCTTTCCTTTCTGACCTGCGCTGCAGCTAGAGCACTCTTGTGGTCTTCCAATGTCACTACAAGCTGGTTGTGTTGGGAGAGTAAGTTCTTATGCTGTTGCTATACAAAAAGAAGAACATGAAATGTTTCACAGTAAGCCCATTCTAAAGGCAAATCCAGTAGCCTGTGCGTTTTTTTGGAGTTTCAAGATATACTTCCATTTATTTCAAAAAAGAATTCTGAGTAGAGCTACAGGTCTTAGATATTCAACATGAAATGCACATTAAATCCAAATCAGACAAAGTGAGCAATGCAAGCATACATAATTTAAAAAGCCAGAATTTGTACACCTAAAAGAGGCTGGAGTACATGTTGACAAATGTTTAGAATGATACGAGATGGAAACCATTCGTTCTGATAAACTCTGCTTTAACCTTTTTTTTTATTGCAAAGTCCGTCTTCAAATCCAGAGAGTAAACGTTTCTCCTACAGTTTAGGCTTTTTTTTCCCCCTCAGGGATTGAGGGAGATGGGGAGAAGGAGGAGAATTAACCAGAATGCAAGTGGCAGAAGACAGGAAATCCAGTTAAGCCGTTTTCCTCTCTCTTTTTCCACAACAGAGAAAATGCAAGTTCTTGTCATAGCCCATTTCCAGCTTGTTAAAACTTGAACTTTAAAACCGTGAGGGGAAAACAAAAAAAAAAATCCCTCCTTCTTCAAAGCAAAGCCTACCTTAACGTCTTGTAGCTGAGTGTGAACGTCTTGGTGAGCTTTTCTCAGCTGTCTGTTCTCTTCTCGTAAATTATAGAGCGATTCTGTTTGAAAGAAAGGACAGAGAAGCTGAACCTCAGATGGTTAACACTGGGTAAAGCACCAAAATTAAGATTACAATATCAACTGCATAATATACTGCACGATTGCTATAGTAAAAACAGATCTGAGTATTTGCAGAGTCTGTTTACACTGTATGTCTCTACCCACTCTGGGAAAAGCTTTACTTTTCCAAGGAGAAGACTCTGAAATTCCGTTAAATTTTAGCTTGGTGCATCTAGCGTGCAACTGGAATAGGGCGTTATGGTTCACCCTGGGCACTGCAGATGGCAAAATGCAGGATGGCAATTGGAAACTTTAAAACAAAGAGAGGAAGGCACCCTTTTCTCTCCCCTCTTCCCCCACACTGCATGAGGCGAGGGAGATTTCTGTTGTGTGGGACGAAGCGATTCTCACAGAGGCGGTGCCCAGACGGCCAGCCTAGCCAAACAGCTTCATGTTCGGGAGCTGGAGAGAGGGGCTTCTTTCCCACCTCTTGCACTGCAAGCAGACGCGAGCAAACTGTGTCCGCGCTCTGGGCCGGTGCGCTGCAGCCTGGGGCAGCCCTGCTGGGTGCCAAGTCACAACACACGCAGCTTCTGCCTGCAAAGTGCCCTGTTACAAACCTGCAGGGCTCCAAAATCACCGAGGCCACATAAAGCCTCACCCTTTTGCTCTTTTCAATTGTACAACTCGGATTTAAAAGTCTTGCATACTGTAAAGAATCTCTTTAACAGAAAATTAGATGCTAAAAGGAAAAAATCATATTATACTTCATCCTCCAAGTACACTGGTGTAACGTGTTTCAGAGAAGCTGAAAAGTAGAGGGAAAACAAGATATGAAACATACGCAAAGTCACTTCATAAAGAGGCACAATTAAAATTAAATCTGTAATAGATTTAATAGTAGCAGCAAACTTTTTTCCTCTCAAATGAAAGGCATGTGGAAAACCTATTTTTTCAAATATTAAACTAGTCTTAGAGGTAAGAGTGAAAGGCAGAATAAACCACACTAACTTTTAACAGACTTAAGTGGTATGTTTCTTACCGCTTCTCTAATCTGAACAGAAATACAATGCACATACTTGAAAGTAAAATGAAGAGATTTCAGAAAAAGAGACCACAGAAAATCATCAAGAAAAACATATCAGCATATGCTCTGTGTGAATGTCCTGCTACTGAGAACAGAGAAAATGCTCTTCCGTCTCTTATCACACATTTCCTGATATTGGTAATTTTAAAATGCAGTATCAGATGTACATTTTAATACGGGCAGCCAAATACAGGTTGCATATACCCTTCAGCTTGGAAATTTCCTGCTCTTTTTCTTGCTGCAGTTGTAAATATCTCTCCTTGTGATCACTGAATGTTCTGCTGAATTCTTCTCCTTGTTTTCGGTGATCTTCCTCCAGGTCAGCATGCTGTTTCTTTAGCTCTTCATGTTGACTCTGTAAATACCAAAGTTGGACAGTGGAAAAACGTTCTGCATCTGCATATCTGGCTCATACTGTCTTTGGCAGTTTGTTAAATACATCCAGATGAATAGAAAGCATTGATAACAAGTAGTTTATTATTCAAAGCATGCATGTTGCAGATCCTCTCCTGCACAAAATGATCTCTGTGGCTGGTAGTCTCCTCTTTGAGGCTACGTCATCTCACCTGGCAGTTGGGCTCTCCCCCTGGGAATAGCTGAACACGTCTGAGAAATTCCTGACATGCCAAACTATGCAGAGCCTGGTAAACAAGTGTTCCATACAAGTAACTGTATTTGAAAGGATTAAGTAACCCACTGGAAAACAGAGCTAGTAAAAACTGCTGTAAATACATCCTCTTTCTGTAAAAGGAAAAGTACCATCTTCTGACATTCTGGAATAAACTACCAGAAGCCAGTGAGAGCGCATCCCCTTGGAAGGGCAGAACGCTCGCGTCTGCTGAAACGTCACATCCAGTTACCCACCTTCAACATCTGGTGCTGTACACTCAGCGCGCTGTAGCGGCTGTTCGAGTCTTGCTGTAAAATGAAAACACTGGTGTCATTAGAATGATCCTGGCACGCCCCTAATGTCTGCACACACACTTATTTTGGAACCACAAAGGGGTTAAAACACCCCTTGGTTATAACTCTAACTTATCCCTCCCACCACTTCAGCAACTGGTAAATTAAAGCTTGAGCTACCATAAGCTGTTTCTTATTACAGTTCAAAGCATTAGGCTATTCAATTAGCATTTTTGTGAAATCGCCCCCTTAAAACAGTTTTAATTTCAAAGCAATTATTGTTTTTCCTTACAACTCAAATAACATCCAATATTAAAAAAATGACACCAAGAATAAAAACTTACCCTTCCTTTATTTAGGGTTTCCTGTGCTTCAAGTTTATAAACAAGAAAATCTACAACATAAAAGGGAAAGCCAGGAAAGTTAGAATCTGTACCGAAATAATACAACAGTTATTACACATGCAAATTCCCTTAGCTGAACACTTATGTGGTTACAACTTCTCTCACAAACAATTAAAATACAATTAAGATGAATTTAACCTAATACTCAAAACTTTTGACAAGATAGTTTAATGTAAAACCAGGCTAAAGTCATTAGGAATATATTCTAAATCTTAGTGCGAGATATAGACAAAAAGGCTCAGGATGACGTGGGGTAATTAAATCTATTATATAAGTTCTCTTGGCAGAAGCACAGTGGTATAGTTCAAAAGGAAAGAACATTTATAAACTATTTTACTTTCTTATTTGAACAATAAAAATATATACTTAGAATGAAAAAAAGAAAAAGAGATTGCAAGTCAAAACCAGGTTTGAACAAAATTTTTAAAAATCTGTTTTTTCCTTATTCTCAGAATTTGAAAATGACTCACCTTTGTGTAACTATAGATAACTGTCACTAGATGGCACCAGAAAGCTATTTTAGAACTATAGTTTTTATATATATATATATATTTGTGTGTGTGTGTGTGTGTGTGTGTGTGTGTGTGTGTGTGTGTGTGTGTTGTTTTTTTTCCCTTAGCCTTTGCTAGATTAGCTGTTTTAATTCAAAGGCTGAGTCATCAACTTTAGGAAAAATGAAGAATTCATTCAGAAAGTTCTGAAGAACTGAGAATAAGAAAAAACGTTGGGGAAACTCAAAGGATTTTACTCTACAAAAAAATAATCTATGGAATGTATGAAAAGATCCTGTTATTGTTACAAGTTTTTTTTTTTTTTTTTAAACATGATGTCAGAACACAATTTGCACATGCCCATACTGCATATGCAGGTTGGGTGCATGTGCAGCTCCCTAGGCGCACACTCTGCTACCCTGCGCCGTGTTGTAGTGGGCTGTAAGCAGCACTGGAAGTATGGATTCCACAGGGGGCCTGTTACTATGCCATACACTGCTAACTCATTTAAAACCAAACAAGATAGCAAGAATGTTTTGTTTTACAATATTCAAAATATTTTGTATTATTTAAATTTAAAATCAAAAAATGAAACTCTAAATTTAGAAAAACTAATTTAAAATTTAATTTTTTAATTTTAAAATATTCAACTTATTGAAACAAAAAGCATGTTTTACCTTCTTTTGCTTTCTTGTGTTCCAGCCTTTCCTTTTGTAATGACTTCTCTAATCTTGACCTGTGCTCATATACAACTGAAAAAAGAAAATTCTTTACGCAATTCATTTTAAAAAGTAAAATGTAGTTAAAAAGAAACCCCCCTCAATCCCCCTCCTCAGCAAACACGAAGAGCAGTGGCCCCGAACACACCAGGAATAAGGTCTCAGGGCATAGGCCCCTTCACACCATTCGGGACACTGGTGCTGGCCTTGCCCCCTCCTTGTGCTGATCCCAAGCTGGGATCATCAGCCCTGGGATTCCTGGGCATGGAAGGCAGTTAGCACGACCGCACCTCCTGCAACTACGGACACTGCTGGGTATGGGGACCTACACGATGGCCACCAAGTCACCTTTCCACCTCCACTTGGCACACGTGCGTTTTCTTGTGCTTTCATTCTTTCTGCCTAATTTTAAGGGAGAAAAGGAGATGGGAACAATCTCCCGCTGGGAACGCTCTGGAGTGAATTCCTGCCAGGGAGCACTGCCCACGAGGAGGCGAGGGACGCACGAGCGCAGGTCACGTCAGAGAGGGGGGCTGGTACAGCAGACAGGCTCCTTAGTCTAAGGCATGGAAAACATAAGAGCAATTCTCAAATTCTTCTGAGAGCTTGGACAACCCAATTTGAGGCTCGTTTCTCCTCTGTAGAGCCAGGGCAATGGTCTCCTTTGCAAAACAGTGTTGCTGAAGGCCAACACGCTGCTGAACGGACAGTGTTTGAAAGCTGAACTAGTGGCAGGGCGTCTGTACAACACCTGGGCAAAGGCAGCAGGGATTTCAGACCCAACACTCTTAACACATCTCAAAATGTTCAACAGACCAAAGTAACAGTAGCCATGCAGTGCACCACTCTCCTCCAGACAAATTATTTAATTATTTACTGGGAGGAGAGGAAAAAAAAAAAAAAAAAGACAAAGATGCTCTGAGCTCTTTGCCAAAATCTACACGCACTTCAAGCCAGTACAGCTACCAGAAGAGCGTTTGTGCTGCTCGTCCTCGTGCTTCTCACAGGGCTGGTGTGACAGCGGCGGGCAGCAGTCGAGGACAGGACGGCAGCAGCTTCTTCAGCGGCACCGGCGGCGTGGACGACTCCCCTGAGCGCGGCAGCCGCCTCGGCCGGCGCCTGGCGTGGTCTGCGGCACGGCACGGAGGTGCTGCTCAGGACGCCGCGGGCAGCAACGGCCTTCCCGAGCAAAAACCCCCGGAGCCCAGCGGACTTGCAGGATGTTCGTGAGACTTTGTCAGGAAAAGGGCCACTACCATCAGACACCCTTTTGAACAGCTTGCAGGCTAGATCTGAAGCATTCATACCTACTGGGGCCAGTAATATATACTTACAATAGCTGTTAATATTTTTGGACTAGGAATGAGTAAGCCCCAATGCTCCCTCTAAAAAAATACCTATTGAAAGTTATAGCCAAGGTCGTGTGAGTACCTGCGGTAGCCCAGTGCCATGGGAATGAGGTGAAAAAAAGAGGTTCCCTGCAAGTCCTAGGTCATCATGTACCAAGACACGACTGCCAGACTGCCTCAGGTTTTGTATCAGAGCGGGGAAAAAAGATCTCCACTGTGGTAAACTCAAATTTCAGCTTCAAACAAGAACAAAAACTTTAAAAAAAAAAAAAAAAAAAAGTCTAACCAACCCTCCATACTCCCCAAATAACCTTCTTCTATGTTTTCACCTGATGACAAACTTTGCATTTTGAACGCGTGCTCTCTCGGAAGAGATGGAAAACATCCCTCCTTTACCTTTCCCCAGCACTCACCACGCTGAAGGATCGTTCTCCGAATTTCCTTATTAAATGTGCAAAGGAGAGATACCAGTTTAAATTCCCAAGAATGTCTAATCACATTACCTTAAGCTCAGCTGAACATAAAAACCTTCCCCTGTCCAAATTTCAGTTTGCCAGCACACTCTGAAGAGTAGCTAATACGAGTTAATGGAACATACAAGTTTTCTATTAAAAATAGGAAACCCATTTTCTGAAGAGTAAAACACTAATGAGGAAAAGCCTTTAAAAGGAAGATACAAATCATTATTTGATGTTTGGCAGCCACAGAAAGTTTCCTTTAGCAGTTTAAAACCTGTTCTCAATTGCACTCAGATGTATTCTGGAGTTTCTTTAGCTACTGACTTACCTAGAGACTGAATTGCTTGTCAGTCCTTGCCCCCTACCTCTGCTTTGTGACTTATTGTCTAAAAGTCAAGGGCAACAGTCCGGATGAGCTATATATCCGACATATAGATATATATATATAACTTATATAACCCTAACCCTCTGCACCAGGACACGCCTGTAAGGAACATGCGCGAAGGCAACAGCTTCCAGAGAAGAGGGAAGGACAGCACGGCAGCAAGGCTTTCATCCTGGCACCAAACTACATTGCAAAAGGAACGGAGGTGGTAGCATAGCAGCTCAGGAGTGAAATGAAAATCCATAATGGTTTTCTCCTCCCACGAAATCAGGATTGGAAATAGGCTTTTTGGCAATCAGGCCAGACCACACACGGATCCCGAGGTGGTATTTTTCATTTTGCTACTTGTAATTGCTGCTGTACCTTGCACAGCTCCTCCTTCTCTTAACAACCCAGGGGGAACCTCACACCAAAACCATAGTGACTAGAGCAGGAAGAAAGGGGAAAAAATAATCATGTAATACTTGGGTTTCAGGGACCACAGCCCTCCGCAGCTTTGTCAGTTAATCCCAACTGCAGCAGCTGAACTTTCCTAGCTCCATCCCGCACTTTGGAGCAATGTCTCCGAACTCCTCCCAGGCAGCCCATCCCTGCTTCCACTTCTGCTCCACTTATTTTTAGAGTAACTAGATTCAGAATGGCTTAAAATAGCCCTTCCTATGACTAAAATAGGCAATCCAAGAAAAAATAGGCAATCCAAGAAAGGGCTGTGAAACAAGAAACCAGCTTCCTACCACCCCTCTCCTCTTCTAGGTCATTTGCTGCTTGGCTTAATGCCATTTTTCCCTAAATCCACCAGGTGCAAGTTTATTAACTATCTGATTAAGACTGGATTTAAGAAAACAAAGCTTCTGTATTTCCCCTTCCTTATGTCCTTCTTGGGGATAGGGCACAGGTCAGATATTGTTAAGGACATTCTGGTGTTTCTCTCCCATTGATTCCCACCCATCAGAAACTCCCTGCACAGGGGTCTAAACTATAAAATTCTTGGTTGCTAACAGCAATTGATGCCTCCTCCTCCGCTTCCAGCCTGGATAGTGGGTGCTCAGACATTCACTATCTGAGCACGACAGGCAGAAAAATAAATACAAGAAAAAAAACCTCCCCAGAAGATTGCACCACTATGGCCATCACCGAACGTTAATTACAACACAGGAATCAAATGGTCCAGTGAGGTAGTGAGGAGGAGAGAAGGAAAAACAAACAAACAAACAAAAAAAAAAACCACACACACACTTACCTAACATTCATGGTTAGCCCACTCACCTCAGCTTTGCACCTCTAAACAGTTAAACCATCATTAACAAAAACAAGCTATTGCTGTACACTTAAAAAATCTGAAGCATGATTCCAGAGAGAGTCTAAAACACCCCAAAGCTCATTGTGTCCTATAACGAAAAATTAACATTACCCTGGGATTTACACAAACAAAAATTTCTGTTAATTTCAATGCTTCCTCATGCAATTCTGCAGTCTTTCTCGGAGCTTACAGCAGCATCTTCTTTGGTTTGAAAAGAGCAGGTTTCAACTGTCTTGGCAATATTCAGGGTCAGCCTGTGGCAAAGCTGAAGGGAAGCAGCAGTGTGTGGTAGCCACCACCAGCACTTTTCTGCTAACCCTGTGAAGGGCTATAGAACAGAGGCTTGTTATAAAAACCACAATTAAGTTTCCAATTCTTTTCATTGCAAAGAGAACCACTGGAAACGTGAACTAATAAAAACATCTTTTCTGTTGAGAACGAAGGTTGCTACGAGGCTGGTAAGAATCCCTTTGATACGTATGCAGGATAGATTTTTCCAGTCTAAGAACAATGATTAAGAGTTTGATCAAAGAAGAGATTTTTTTTACTCAGCTGATATTAACATCTTGTGCTAGGAGGACATGTTATGAATACTGCAAGATCTGTCCCCCAGGGTTCAAACCCATTAATTCGGTGAATCTGGCATTAAACAGCAAGACCCACTATTTTACCACTGAATTTCAGAACCCTCCACTTGCTCAAGTTATTCCTGGAGAAGTTCCTCACCACAGCACAGCCCATGCTGCTCACAGCACATATACCACCTATTTTATTAAGGCTTAGTTGAGAATTTCTCAATATCACTGAAATGCCAGCTTACTATAAGTTTTTAATAAGCAATTAAGCTACGGAAGTATATCCTCTAATAAAAAAGTACGTTTCCTAGTCTTTAAGTATGCGCAAGAAACAACATTACACAAACCTTACAGTAACAATATATTGAACTAACATTGAACCTGTTTCATATTTTATACCCTTTAAGTTCTTTGTTTTGAATTTCTTCTAGAAGAACAAAAACAGCTGAGGTATCTGAAATTGATTGTGTGAGAGAAACAAGTATTTTTACGGCTTAATTATGGAACAATTTTGCATACAGACAGGATGGACTAGTCTCATTTTGTTCACCAAAAAAACCCAAGAGAACTGTATTGAGTACTGTTGTTATATTTACTTTAAACCAAACTCCTACGTTTTTCCATTTACTTACATGAAAACCAACCAGGTAATTGCTTTGTCAAATTACAACCATCTCCTACATGAGGAGAGCATAGAGTTTTACTTAGAAAACTCCAGCCATGTATTGACAGTCATACTTAAAAATAACCAGTCTTTAAATCCCTGATCATTTACATTGGTCATAGCATTAATGTCCTTAAGAGAGAAGATGGCATTTAATATTCAGAGCCTTCTGATCAGCAGTCCAATTGCTGCAGTTTGCGTAGCCAGTAACAGAATCGGAGCAGGAGCGCCCTGTAAAACTCCTTTAGTTTGCGTGGCCAGTAACAGAATCAGAGCAGGAGCGCCCTGTAAAACTCCTTTGACATCAACGAGCTTTCCGCCTTCTGATACTTGAGAGCTTGGTAAAAGATTATAACAGGAATCAGCTAATCATAAGAAAACCTCGAAAAGCTTTGGAACAGGTGTACAGTTCAGATAAGCATACAAGAAAATTCATACACTTACCAAACCTTCAGCTTTGCAAAAAGAGAAAAGCAGAGCATGCCAAAGAGTCTCACTTGAGTGTGCTTCTGGAAAAGGGGGAATGCTGGGGAATTTGGACAAACACAGACACAGGCTTGTGCTGCTAACAAACAGGCTGGGCTTCTATTCAATATCAAGACGACCTAAAAAGTAATTTCTGAACTGAAAGCATTCACATTTAATACCAGGTTTTTACTTCACCCTACTTCTCTTTCTTTGAAGTAACATCTCCAGGAAATAGTAGCTTTTTTAAAAGCAAATTATAACTAAAACATTCTAATGAGGAAGTGAGAGAGGGGAAGGTATTTATCACATTGAAGCAGTAAACTGTAATAGCTGCTGCTAAATGTAAGAGCTTGGAAAGGGATATTAAATATGCTTAAATATTTAATGCATAACCATTAGGCTTCAGACACGACTTGTATTGAGAAAGAGCTCAGATTTTCTATCCCAGAAAAGACTTCTTCCAGTCTTCAATGTCACCCACAATGAGTGGCATATACTACATTAGATTAGCATCTCACATTGTACACGGCATTTTCTGTTTGCCCAATGATGGTAAAGGGTTTCTTAAAGTGATGATAAATACAAATAGTTTGGACAAAGCATGTTTAGTAATTTTTGACTTAAGTTCTTAACCTCTTTTGCTTTTATTATTGTATTTATAATGACAGGTCTTTTTTTTTCTGCCAGATACATTTACACAATTGTTGAATTCCTCTCCTGGTGAGTAGCTTAAATATTAAGAAATGCAGCATATGTATTTTTATCATAACGATATATCACAAGAAAAATGATGCAATAGTTACGGTTATCACCTTACAAAACTGCTAAACCACTTCCTTAAAATAATTCATGACAGTTCTAACACAAGGGACTGAGTCAGCTCCAGCTGTGTCCTTCAGAAATGCAACAGAAATCAATAGCTTGAGTTAGTGGTTCCTAACCTTTCTTGGAGCAACAGGGCACTGCCAAACATTAAAATGTGCATCCAAGTAAGAGAGAACATCTGAAGTACTGTGAGAATTCCAAGGCAGTGGCATCAATAGAATCAACCTGCTTGCCTTGCCTTCAAGGCCACAAGCAGACCCTGCTCTCAGTATCTCTTAAGTGCTGGGCATGACTGCCAAACTCATGGACCTGAGTCACCTTGGGAAAATACAACACTGCCATGATTGTGGTTACCTTGGCAGCAGGGGGGGGAACAGGATACCTAGATGTAGATGAATAGCAATTCCTTAAATAATAATACTTAGCAGAAAAATCAGATGATGTTTGTTTTATACTGGATTTCTGGAAAAAGAACACAAGTGCATCCAGCTTACAAGACCCTCATTTAAAAACAAGAGCATCCAAACAGGCTGAACTCCTTAAGTGCTCACATCATGTTCCAACATAACTAGAAATCTATGATCTGAATCCTAAAACTACAGACGTAATAACCCAACAAGATCTTCTTCCTTAATTAATGATTCCCTTCCTTAATTAATGACTCCATATACTCCTCTTTTTCAATAATCTGAATCATTTATCTTTCACTACCATTAACTCTCAAGGAGCATCCATCTTTTAGCAGGGCAGATTTAATTACCTTTCCTAAGCAAGATTCCTATTCCAAAGCGACCAACATGAACTACTAGATTAACCACAAATTGCAGGCAGTATCCTCACCGCTAAATAAGGATGCTTTAATGCAAACTCTACACTCTGAGACTGGCTGGAGATCTTATTAATAATATTCGCTCATCCAGCTATGCATGGTGACCAGGCTGCACCCTGCCTGACAGGAACAAGCAGCCCGAGATGATGCCTTCTGAAGGCTGTTTTTAAGACGTAAAAATTCAATCAGCTTTCTCACAGAAGAAATAATTCCAGTCTGTTGCTTAGGCTTTCCTTGTAATGGTAAAGCAACCGTCTCACCTGAACCACTCTGAGTACCCAACACTCAGATGTTAACTGTAAGAATTTTGTAAGCAGAATTGCAAGTCACCCTGGTGCGCTTCGCAGGCCCAGCTCCCACTTAAACTGTGCTGCTGCCCACAGGCTTTCTGGCCCCTTGACATTGTCACAACGTGGCTGTTGCATCCTCTGCTTCTCCTCTGGAGAACAGATTCCTCACTCGCCCTTGCTCACTTTTAGAATTAGGGTGCCCAGCAGAAATCTCTTCTGGAGCACTGAAGAAATCCATAGCTATTGTGAAACTCATGTGGTGAGTTTCTACCTACAGCTATTTAAAGGTTCCCCTCTTCCCTTATCTACCTGGATGAGGTTTAACTCCTTGCAAGCCAAGCCAGGATGCTGTGGCTGAGACAGTAAGAATTTCAAGCAGAGTTTCAAAACAGCTGCTTTCTAGGTTGTAACAATGTCTTTTTTATAATCACAGGAATCACAGGAATTCAGGCTGCTGTTGCTGTGGCCAACAGTCAAACCACATAGGGCTGCATAGGGGCAGCTCTACCTGCAGGACATATGTGCAGAATAAGATGTCACAAGTGCAGTTAATCCTTCCTTCTACCAACTTCGGTCAGAAGTTTAGATAGAGTTGTACAAAAAAAAACAAAAACAAACAAACAAAAAAGGACAAGATAGTTAAGCACATCCACATGTTTGTGTGCTTTACTGAGTTAGGTAGGCTACATAATTAGCAGGCAGACGGGCATAATAAATATGGTCTGATACAACTGATAACATTACACAATAGTTGCTACCTGCTATTGTGATGCATTATATAAGTCCCCATACATAGAGCTGCTGCAGATCTCATCAGCAACTAGGAGGTCACCTCCAAGGAAGCTGCTCAGTTTGGGGCAAATGGGGAAACAGTTTCCCCAGAAGGCACAGAAACCTTCTTTTCTGTTTGCTTCTCAGCTGGCGCTTTCTAGCACTGGGCAGCTTTGGGGAAAGCCACAGGTTGTCTGTAATACAGTAAACTTTGAAATCTCAAGTCCAGAGCCCCTGCTGGGTTGCCTCCCAAGATTAGCTCAGTCTCAGACTCCAGAGAGGCTGCCTGAAGTCCTCAGATAATTAAGGCTCTAACAGAAAGAGCAGGAAAGTTAAGATAGCACAAGGCACTAAGTCTAGGCTGTTATTAGGATTAGGGATTAAAGCAGATTTACAGTACACAAGGAGTTAGATAATACCTAGAGGCTAAGAAGACAGAAATTGTAAGGGCTAAAGAGCATTTGCAGATGCATTTAGACTTGAAGCAGTCAAAGATAGGATCAGCTTTGTCTACAGCTGTCAGTGCACATCAGTTCTAGTAACTGCAGTCTGTTCCTCCCTAGTTTAAGACTTAGTCGGATGCATCTTTGTAGGAGACAAACAGTGTCAAGTTTTATTTCATCATTTTAAGGCTGATGCAATAAGATTATCTTCAGGTTTTGAACACATAATGCTCACAGAATAAGATAAAATAATCAGCCTGCTGGGAAGATCAGTTTCTCTATTAAAAGACCTTATAGATAACAATGACTTTGGGTTTTCTTAGCAGTTTTACACCACCTCTCAATTTTGCCTCTAGTATTCCCCATGGGAGCTACAAAAGTAGCTCTACTTTCTCCACGTCCAACAGAACTTTGTTAAGAGATAAACACACCAAAGTTTGACACTCTCTTACGTGACAGCTCAGAAGCCTAAATTTCACATATAAAATGTACAGTGTGAACTGCCTAAAAACTCCAGCCTCCCTAAAAGAATTGTTCTTATCCTATTTCCCAAGCCTGCCCTTCTTCTAATTGCACCCTCATCGTATTTCAGAACACACATTCTCAGCTGAGTACCTGAAGGTTTGAACACCAGCGAAAGCACTGGGCCCTGCTGCATGCACTATATCCCTGCAGATGCATGAAAGATAAAACATCTGACACTAACTTTTCCACTGAAGAGGGAAAGCACAGCTCATTTGGGCACGAAGAACTGGCCAGCACAAAAAGAAGGTTCTTAACACCTGGCACCACTGCAAAAACCTGAAAAACTACGAAGAGATAGAGAGACAGTAGAGAGGATGCTGGGAGGTGAATGGAGACCTCACTCGGAGCTACCCCACAGGATTCTTCCCAAAATTTGGGCAGGCCAAAGGCATTCAGGTCTAAAATCCTGACCTGACACAAGCTTGGGAGTCACCTTGACTCCTTCAGCATTCCACCAACGCACGTTTCCCCGGATGCCCTACACTCCTCATCCGGGCACGCTCGGCAGAGCAGCTCAACCCCCTAGGAGGGCTGTAAGCGCTAAGGACTCAGTGTTGTGGGCACAGGCACTCTTTTCTTCCTGGCAATGCTGAGCATGTCATTTTAACAGTTGCAATTTAAAAAACTTCAGTGCACTCCCTGCTTAATTCAGTGCACTCCCCAAACTGCCTCTGCAGCAGTATCTGTATCTTAGGACAGAAACAGGTTATGTCACACAGAAAAGATAAATCACACTTCTTAGCAATGATATGTTTTGTTGTTATTACATGAGAGATTATTCTCTGAATGAATTCTTCATGTTGCTAATGACAAAAAAAAAAAAAAAAAAAAAAAAAAAGATATTTGCAGAGATTTTTTCTTTGGCAACAGCAACACTGCAGATTTAAAATACAGGCCATTTAAGAGTTCAAAGTGCAGTCAGATACTGCACCTGAAAACACATGGTCTTCTGTTAATGTTTAACATACTTTTAAAGTAGTTAAAGAAAATTCCTCTCTTTTGTTTCATATTAAAGAGTTACATAAACACAGTAACTGATTATTTACAAATCAAAAATATTTCTGAAACTTTCCCATTTGTTTGTCTTCAGGTGAGCTGGGCACAGAAGCCAGTTCCCAATTCTGTCTAGAACAATTCTATTCCCACTAGTAAACTTCTGCAGATGGAAGTGATGACACAAGGCAGCTCATCCTGAAAGAAGAGGCTGTATGAAACCCACAGGGAAAGACAGGAAAGAAAAGTTTATTCTCCAGCTCACTAGGCCCAGACCCTCAAAAAATGTTTAGCCATATACCTTCCATTTATTTTAGTGAGAGACTAGGCTTGGTGCTGCACTTCCTGGGGTCTCGGCCCTATCCTCTCTTAGTTATATTGCCATAGAAATACTGCCATATTTCTATATTTATATTGCCATAATCCAGGAAAATTTTAAAGACCCACTTTTATTCTTAAATCATGTTTTTTCCTTGTATGTTGTGATTTTTTAACCTCATTTCATGTATATAGCAATTTGCTTATTTAGAACACTTGAAAGGTTGGCACGGGTCCCAGAACTTTAACTGTTTTAAGTTATTCCACTGATAATCAAATGTATTGACACTCTCAGATCCTGGTTGATATTTTATGTTCCTCTGATACATTAGAAAGAGCAAGAAGAAAGACGCAGGGACAATGCTGGTCATATATTTTATCAACCACTAGTTGCTTGCTCTTTCCATGAATTTATCTGGATAGATGACAGCTACTCAAAATAACATTTAGGACGTGGCAAGTTTAACCTAGCAACCCAGAGCCAATGACTCCAACTGATAGTTTCTCTCCTCTCCGTTAGGCTAAGATTTGTTGCATGCTCCTCCTTGGTGTAGTGGGAGGAATGTAAAAAGCTAACTTGGTGAATTTTAACCCGAGAACAAGATGCTCCTGTCTCTCCTTTTCCTCCTCAAATACTGCTGGTGAGTACACAGGCTAGCAAAAGTAGCCCTTTAGCCACAGGCCACATACTCATCTTTCAGCCAGACAGGTACACCTTCTCGGTGAAGAAAAGAGAAGATGCTATACGTATCTTTCCTCACCCCCTCCACAACACTATAGTTTTATTGCCTGAACTACTGCATATTGATGGTCTCAGACCACAGCTAATGGACACAGTTGGCTACCACATCCTGCGCGGGTTTGGAAGGTGGCTGTGGTCTGCGAGTGGTGCCCGACACCCGGCGCTTGCCAGCTCGCGAGGCGCAGAGCGTCCCGCGCTGCTGCTGCTTCCCGCCAACAGCCCCCGCGCCGACCCCATTTCCAGGCGTGCACACACCCAAACCCGGCATCTCCTCATCTTCAAATACAGCACGCCCGCGGCTGGGCCACCCTTGACCCAAGACGCATGCATTTACGTGGCAGCTTTGCCCAAAACATTCCAGGTCCCTCTAAGCGCTGCGGAGCCGCCTCACTCAGGCGCGGCAGAGGCGGGAAGGCGGCGGTACCTTGTAGCTGAGCAGAGAGGGACTCCTGGTGCTGCTGGTACTTGAGGGCCATGGCCTCGGCCTTGCGCAGCTGGCTCTGCAGCTCCAGGTAGAGCATGGCGCCGTAGATGCAGCCGAAGACCACGACGAGGAGCAGCAGGGTCTGGAAAACCCGCTTCTGTTTCCGGGAGCACATCCCGTTGCCCATAGTCCCCGCGGGCTGCCGGGGCCCCTCGGCGCGGCTCAGCGGCGGGCGGACGAGGACGGCGGCATGGGGACGAGGACGAGCAGGAGGAGCAGGAGCCGCCCGGGCGCCTCAGCCGCGGGGCTCCGCGCCGCCCTGCGCGG
>VZSV01000051.1:3959590-3985500 GCA_013398735.1 Nothocercus julius
GGGCACCGCGTGTGACACCGGAGGTGGCACCGGGGCGACGGGCGAGGAGCCACTCGGCGTGAGACACCGCGTGTGGCACCGCGCGGCCGTTGGCGCCTCCGGATCGCAGAGGCAAGTGGAGCTGCCTCACCTGGCAGAAACATGCCCAGAGCGCCCCTTTTCCTGACGCAAGCACAGGATTAAACTAACTGCCCATCATTTTAATAATTTCTATACATCACAGGGCCCTTCTGTGTTTCGGGGTGCTGAGGTGGCCCACAGGGTCCCGCTGCGCCCGGGGTTATAGTTGAAGTGTGTGGGACCTCCCTGCCCACACTCTGCCCCACCGCGTGTCCCAACCCCACTGTGAGGGTCCCATTTTTCCAAAAATACCAACTTTCTACCCAGTGTGCAACTAGAGTTCATCGCAGACATCATGCTGGCCTTAGAAGAAGTATGGCGTGAAAGACATATAAAAGTATGTTCATTTTTTCTATATATACCAGCGACTTAAGCAGTCATCAGCACAATCTGGCCTGGCTTCTGGCTAAATGCATTTCCAATTTAAATCTGTTGTCTTTTCATTTTACTAAATGCCTTGCTCTTCTACTGTAGTAAGATTAAGGGCTCCTATTTGATCTTTGTTTTTCCCTGTGCCTTTAGCTTTATCGTCTTTTAATCTTTCTCCCATGTTTGCCTGCCTTGGATACGTCCCCATTTTCAGGAACACGCATTTGTGTGACTGACGCGCACAGAGCAGAGCCACAATAGTGAACAGCTGTATTTCAGCTTATTCGCAGCTGGATTTGGATATCAAACAACTATACCCACTTGTTGACTTGCTTACAACATATAGAATTCGATAATTAATACTGTGACATTTGAATTAAAGAGAATTACTGGTGGGACTACTTTCCATCTCAACTTTTAACATTTCATGTCCTGAATATTCTACAGCAAGATGTATTTCCCTGCTGAACTCATTCTGTGAAAAATCCCATTAGCAGCAAAACTGCTAGCAGTAATTTGTGGCATGTAATTATATTCATAGTATCTGCATTTACAGTGGATAAACAATATTCTTCACGCACAGACTTCAAGGGTTGCCAACAAAATATGTTCAAAAATTGGAAATAATTATAATTGCTTCAGTGTAGTGGTACTTTTACAGTACTTATAGTCTTTTTTCTTTTCAAACTTGTTTTCAAAGCCACAAATGTTGCAAATGGACTTATTGCAGTTTGACCGTATCCATTGCTTTCCCCAAAATATTCACGTAGGCTTTTTAACACCCCCCAACTTCCAGCTTGTCTCCTCTCACTCACAGAGAAGCCCTGTGTGCTTTTGCCTTCCCAGACCTCTCAGGCTGAGCTGATTTAAGTAGAATAAGACAGTTCTTTATTTCTAGACTGAAACTTTAAAATCACTGGAGGTGATTAGTACTTCAGTATTACAGTATTCACTATTGAATTTCATATGTTTATGCTTTTGCTTTGTCTTTTCTAAAAAGAGTCTACCCTTTTGCACCAAGTAACAATTGTCTAGCCAGCAACTACATCTTTTGTAGTCATTTTTGGCTATCGCTCTGAGTCTATATACATCGAATAGATACCATAAGTCAAACAGGTCAGTGCAAAGTCTTTATGTAGAACTTACTCTAAGCGCGCTTATTTGATTATGATGTAAATGTACTTTATCTTCTTGCAGGAATTGGCCATAATGTTAACAAATGCTGAGAAAATGGCACAGGAGTATCCCTCTCATTTTGCTTAATCAAATATTACTTACATTCAGTAATAGCTAGCAATATATCGTTTTCAGATAATGTAAATTCCAATTCTTCACAAGCAAACCAATTAAATTTAAAATGAGAAATTTATTGGGAGCAAGGGACTATTATATGAATCCATTAGGCAAATATGAATTGGAATCCCAAATTAGAAAGGCTTGGAGACTGCAAGCCATAAAAAAGCATTAAATTAGTTGCTAGGAGAGGAGTGTTACTTTGACCACAGTAGTCACTGGGTAAGTTACTGATACAATGGAGAAGGAAGGGAGTAGCTGTTTGCTGACCCATGTTGTACCAGGGACACATACTCAAGAGGTTGCAGCAGGGAATTGATGGGCAGGCATTTATATATATATATATATATGTGTGTGTGTGTGTGTGTGTGTGTGTGTGTGTGTGTGTGTGTATATACATTTACCATTGTTGGCTTAGTTTCTTAACAGAATAAGGCTTGTGCAATCAAACCTTCTGTCACTTTGTCCATTGTAGAGGCCAATAGTTGGCAGCCTACCAACTTCCCACTATAATGTACCGCTTGCTTCTTGAAGTGGGAGCTACCATAAAACTGTTCAAGCGCAATAGTCTAAAACAAATGTTTTAATTTGAGCCCAAATCGGTTAAATACCATGTACTAAAACACTGTTTGGCTTTAAGTGATGATCAGGTGATCAGCCTTGTAAGGAACTTACAACTGGAAAACCGGTATTCCCAAGGGCAGACATTCTACAAAAGGGAAAATAATAATATTTGACTGTGAATGATAATATGGCTGCTCTTATGGTTAAGGGGCTGGATATCCGAGCCTTTAGGCACTTCTCTGGCTGTGTATTATTTGCATTGAAGCAAAGCACTCTGCAGCAGGGACCTGTGTGTGTTCTGTCTCTGCATGTGCTGTTTATACTGCAAATCAAATCTCAGCCGCAGAGTGAAATGCAAACAGTGATAACATTCATTGTGAGCCCTGCAGGTAGGTCCGCTTCGCAGTAGGAGTAACTGCATATAAAAATACGGAGTTGCGCCTTCAGCAAGCTGGGAACTGGCCTGGATCCCGGGAGAGCTCCTGGCAAATGGGAGGAAAAAGGTTTGGACATGGGAGCCTGGTGTTTTTCCTGTGTGGTAGAGGGTTGTTTGGTAGACTCGGGAGTCCGGGGTCCAACTTGCCAAATTCTGAGAGGGAAATAGACTTTCACGGCCTCAGAAGATAGCAATTGGACTCAGTATCTTAAAAGTTAAAGGAAAATGCTGAACTTGGGAACACTGACTACAAAGATTATTTTCTGATATACAGGATAATCCGCTGTGATTACATTTTCCTGATGCATTTCTCACTGGGCTGTCTAGAACAGAGGCTGTGACAGATGGACTAATAAATAGGTCAGTGAATTCTGAATTACTCCATCCCCTGTTTTCTCCAGTTTTCTCAGCTGTCTATTTCTTTCCCAATCTTCTGGTTTTACAGCACCTGAGTAAAAGCCAGGGCCTGATATTCTACAGCTGTAAAACCTTCTGGTCTTCCAGGAAAGAGAATCTCATCTTCATTTTTTTTCCATTGTCATTACACGGCAAGATAAATTAGCGACTGATGAACTAATGTAATTTTCATTGATGTTCATATCTGTGATATCTTTGGGGTATGTGTTTTAAACGCCTGAAGTTTAAGCTTTTAAGCAGAATTTGGAAAGACCTTTTTATTTAATGGAATTAATTTTAGGAGAGAAAACAAGCTGTCAGGAATTTTTAAAATCTGAAGAAATGTAAAGACCTTCAAATTCACATTCACTTTTGTCTTTATATGGCTGGTCGCTCTGTTAGTGATGTTCTGATGGGCTCACTCAGAAGTAGGAACTTTTTTCAGTCAGTTTCAGGGTTATTCTTGACTATACTTTTGTTTCTTAATTGTAGTTAATCTGCTTCATTATCTAGCTTTTGTGCTGCCCATATACAGCAACACAAGAAATGCAGGCTTTTCTCACTAACCATGGCTATCTATCCTCATCATAAGCCTTGAAAGCGCTTTACTGTCACATTATAAAATAACATATTAGCTTCAGTTCAAAGGAATTTTAATGATGCGTCTGGAAACAGGAAAGGTTATAGAGGAATGGGGAAAATAGCTGAATTTGAGAAAAACCTAGCATTAGAAAAATCCTACGCTGTTATTGTGAAAGATATGGAAGATTTTATTTCAAGTGTCACTGCTGAACTCAGTGGGAGCAGTTGCACTTAAACTAATATGCACAGTTTCTAGTATCTTGGCCTTAATTTGTGAAAGACCTGAGTGGAGCATGAGCTGCTGCTGGGAAATGAGGCTAATGTCGTGTTCAGGTGGCTCAGGGAGCACACGCCGTAGGAGATGCCTTGATCCCAGGCCCTGAGGCTGCCAGCATTTTACATTTTATCCATTTCACTGCAAAGACTACAGCTCTTTGACTGTGGCTTGTGTGCTGTCAGTTACATATATGAGAGCCAAAATTGCTTCAGCCCCATCAGTGAGGAATTATTCTTCGCGAGTTCTTATTGAGAGGTGTTTGTTTGTTTGTTTTCTACCACCAGTTCATTTAACTTCACTTTGCCTGGTATATTTTTGTATTTAATAATTCTTTCTGACAGGAAGTAACTGAACGATTAGTTAGTCAAACTTCTGTGACATTTATACCTCTCAGCTGAAGCACAGCTAGACGGGAAGTTGCTCCATAGCATCGGAATATTCCGGTGACGTCCTGTTGACTTCAGTGATGGATATTTTTGCTATAAAGCCCAGTGATAACAGGATCGATCCTTCTCTTTTATTGATGTTATTTGAAATCTGCCGTGGTTGGTGCCTGGGCTTAGGCATTCCAGTCACAGGAGCTGCAGGTTATTTATTGCCAGTTTTATAACCTGCATAGTGAAGAGCTTTCTGTGAAGAGCTCCTATAAATCCAGGGAAAGGTGCACTGAGCAATTTGAAGGTAGCATAAATCATTAAACAGTTCTGAGGTAAAGAAAAGCAAGAAAGTGGGAGCTGCACTTTCAATCCCAACATGGTTCCCTCTTCTTCAGGTAGCCCCTTTTCTTGTGTTTAAGATTTTGGAGGACCTGGGCCCTAAAGAAGAGAAAGAAGAAAAACCTGCATGTTGTGCAGAACAAGGAGGGATTCAAACAGTTCCTCTAAACTCGGGCAGCCTTGATCGGTGTTTGTTTACAAATAAATTCTTTATCCAGCTCTCCAGCTTATAAATGTGTTTCCATGAAAAAAATAAATAACATCTATTACCTTTTCATGAGCTCATTTTGTTTGCATATGTTAAAGTAATTCCTGCAGAGATTAGATTTGCTGTGTGTGCATATAGAAGTGAGGACTGTGGAGCAGGGAGTCAGTAAGGACTGGTTAGATGAAGGTGGTCCTCAAAGAAGTCATTAAAGGTTATACCAGCGAGGTTTTTGAAATGACACTGGGAATCGTTTTGTCTGTGAATGGCTTGTCTTTTGCCTTGAATCTGTGCAGCACTGTACAGACAGGAAAAAAAAAGATCCCAGGAGCTGTTTGCTTTTGCAGTTATTAAAACTGATGATCTCAGTGTCTGGAAGTGCTGCAAGGAGAGAGGAAAGACCTGGAGCCAAACGTTTAAGGGAGGGAAAGGAGCAGAACGGAGCGAGAATCCCAGAGAGCCGGTGCCACCTAGTGGGAATTGGTAGAAGGTGGTGCAGAAATCTGGGCTTTTATACCCCAAAAAGAAGAGGACAGGCTGGAAAACAAGGGATCATTGAGGAGGGTGCTGGTGCTCAGCAGCATCACTAAGCAAGGGAGGGAGTATGAGGGCAACAGCTGGGAGACCGTGTGTGATTGTTTAGTTGGTGGAAGAATGAATTAAGTCCCTGAGATAGCTCAGTTACAAAGGGATTTCACTGACAAAAAAAAAACTAAAAACACTCTATGTGTATGATTTATTAATTGTACTGAGAAAAGCACTGCAAGGCAATGGAGCTCGTAAAGTTTTACAGGCATTTACACAGCCACTCTGCTGTGAAGAAAGAAGTGCTATGGCTACTATTAAGAAAAATCATATGAAAATACTGCGTAATAGCTAATGAGCCCTGAGAGTAAAACGTACTCATCTGTGTTCCAGACATTCTTGCATTGTGACCAAGGTGATGGACGGCTCCTGCGAGGCATGGAGTTCAGCTCGGTGACTTACTTTTACTGTGACTCTTTTTTTTAATTTGGCATCATTATAAAATGAAGATACTGTAATCAGAAGAGGAAAGGGGTTTATGTACATTCTCTTCTCTAAAACCTGTCAGGTCAGTGGCTGATTTCAAGCACACATAACAGGGCAGCTCTCTCAGATCAGGCATTCCTGAAAGATTTGTGCAAATAGCTGGCTGTGTAGAGGAGAGAGATCTGCAAGGGGAAGGCTGAAATGTGATCTGAGTTTTTTATTCATTAGTGTCTAATAACATGGGAAAATACTTTATAAATCACACTGGTACAATAAGCATTGTACCCCAATGTGCTGCTTCGTATGGTGGCACCATTTAATGGTGCAAAAATTCTTACCTGAAATATATTTGTGTCCTGTCAGGACCCAAAGAAGGTGGATGCTAGAACATCCTAGTATGTTGTCAAGAGTTCTGGCTGTAGTCTACACACTGTGTTTTAAACATGGGATCCTAGATTTGTCTTCAAGTGGGGATTCAGAGCATTATGTGCCTGCCAGCAGACAGAGGAACTGACAGTCCCTGAGGAAGATGCCCTGTGACTTAAAGGTGGCAGATGACAGAGTTCCTAGGAATTGCTGGGAGGGATGGGCTTTGCTTCCTGTCTCCCAGGGACTGCTTTGCCTCCCTTGGGCTCAGTCTAAAGGAGACTTTCTCTTTTTCCCTGCATATTCTACCCTTGACCTGAAGAAAAGTTAGCCTTGCATCTGTAGGAGTCAAAGTTGCTCTTCTCATGAATCAGGCTGATGCCAGCAACACAGCGGCCCAAAACTTTGGTGACCATCCATGCATTTCCATCCATATCCCAAATGCATCAGGTACAGGCAGAGACCTGATTCTCTCTTCTTTCCTTTGGGATATTTTGTGCTTTTGAAGTCTCGCTTATACTGACCTGCTAGAGGGCAAGGACATGAGATGCTAGATGACTGTTTGTACCTGCATGTGATTTGTAACATGCAGTTGTTTATTCTCTACCCTTCAAAAGGAATCTCCTTTTCAAACTGAGCCTTACAGAAGTTCCTGTATTTAAAAATAGCAACCATAAAGAGCTGGAATTCTTCTCTTGGCTTTCTTCTTACATATTGCATGATTCAAGAGAAATCCTGAGCATACAGAGAGGAAGTTACACAGACATATTGCTCATGATGAGAGCACTCATCATGAGAGCAAATGGAAAACAGAAAATAGAAATCTGGCAGAACCAGTGAGAAAGATTAAAGTACATCTGGAGTAGAGCTGTTTTATTCCAAGGGATTGGAAATCAAAATACATTACTGGATATTCTAACATTCAAATACCAGCAGTGGAGAGAGGGAATTGCCAAATTTTGGTAAAATAATATTTTATTATGGTCAGCTTTCTAAGGTGACCTAGGTAAATTTCCTGGTTGCCTGAAATTAATTTGTTTTATCTGTAAATTACTTCCAAGAAGAGAGAAGGATGTTGCAACAAAGTGACAGGGTTTCCACATTCATACAGTACACATAGAATAAACATGCTCTAAGATGCTGAATTTTTTCTCCATTTTCAGATAGTAGAAATGTCCAAAACTGAAGGATACAGTCAGGTAAAATAATTTACCTCCCACCCTTAAGAATGGTTGATTTAAACAGCAATTTCTAATCAAATCAAATATACATTTTCTACTTACCTTAGATCTTTGCTCCTCAGAAGAGGCACATGCTGTGTAAAGCATACTATATATTTAGAGCAAAGCATTAGATTCCTGAATATAGTGTACTCAAGATTTCACTCCTGCTTTCTTTTCACTTCACAATTTAATATATAATTACTTTGTTTTGACTTGACTTACAACCGACTGCATGACTAATGCTGATATGCAGTGATAAAACTTCTTATTAGAGTAAATCCCAAGAAACTCTAGTAATTTTACTGTCAATTTGAACTCACACCAATGTTACAGGGGAGATGTTTTTCATCTTTCTTTCCGCAGTAAAAATAAGAAGGCCCAGTTGAAATATGACAGCCAGGCTGCATTTTTGAACAGTTTACGTCCAGATCCAAGCCTGCATTCTGCACTTGGGATCCTGTTCGAATTAACACATGTGATCTGCTGTGAAGAATGTTGAAGGGTTTTGAAGTTAGGCTCTTACTTTTTCATTTTCGCAGGGTATTTTGTCGGAGGAGAGTTGCCTGTGTTTTGGTACACATACCTGAAGTTAACAGATTGTAAGAGCCGTAGACTAGATAATGCTGGGAGTTTCTTATCCTTCTTTGATTTCTTTATCCTAAAATTCTGTCATTTTTACTGCACTTGCTAGAGTGGTATACAGAAAATGTATGTTTCAAATGGGACTCAATAACATTTCTAAATTCGTCTTTATTTTTCTCATATCAGTGTAGTATCTCTTTTAGAGCTGTGTCCATGTCTTTCAGTTCAAATACTCGATTGAAGAAGTGGGTTCTATATCATTTTTTGAAGTCATGAAGTTTCAGAGTTATTCAGGATTACGCATCCTCTTTGGACACATTACTTACATTCAAATATGCCAGCATTTTCCTGTAAATATCAGGTATGTGGCCTCGTCTGAAAAGTAGTTTTTTTTCATTAAAAATAATTTCCACTTATTGAGTAGGAGTTACAGAATATAGCATATTTTGGTTCAAAAAGGAGTCCTTTCCATATTTGCATCTGATACTGATAAACTGCAACTGATAAACTGCAATTGATAAAACCCTAACTTTCAGTGGCTTCACAGTGTACATTTTAAAACCCTCTTTAAACCCATGCAAGTAGATCCTATTAGCTCATTTGTACGTGGGGCAACAAATAAAACTGAAAACCTCAAGGTTCTCAGCTGCTGAATGGTGCTGCGTAACATCACTTTTTTGAGGGAGAAAAAATCTCTCCCAGAAGAGCAGGATTTGTTTATATTTCATGTTTGAGATATTAGCTACCTTCTCAAGCAAGCATGTACTCACACAAAATTCCTCCTTTATGAATATTTACCTGTAAACTTTGTGGGAATGTAGAGTGTTTGTGTGACCTGCACGTGCTCATGAGGAAGCTACAGCATATTCACCTCCTAAAAGGCACGTGTTAAGTACCTCCTGACAAACCCGTGTGTGGGATATGCCCAGGAATTTTAGTTAGTACAGGACTTTGTCTGGCAATAATAAACACTCTTCCACGTGCCAAAGCTGTTACCACTGGACATTTTTCTTTTCTATCCAAACATGTAATAACATGCAAAGGGGTTTCCGACTGGTTGTCTCTTAGGCACATAGTATACCAAGACTTCAGAGCTATAGATGAATGATAACAGTTTCTTTATCTCTTTTTGTTTTTTTAACTTTATATATTTGTAGAGGAAGTTGTGCAGTTCAGCATACGTAGACCAGTCCTTGATACCACTCAAAATATTCACAATCTTTCTGGCACTGCAAAGGCTGCAAACCCACTATTTGTACAGCAGATTCAGAATGCACATCCAAGCTTTCTATCCTGTTCAGAGCTTGTGTGCTTTGTTGGGAAACAATTTGAAAGTTCCTTTGAACTCAAATTCTGCTTGATGACAAGAAACAAGGCTAAATGATGATACCCAGCTTATATTAGTAAATATTTTCAATGGAGAAGTATGCACCAAATGATTCCTCACTCTAGGTTCTCCACTGTGTCTTGTTTTCTACATTGCTTTTAGAACACAACTGTCTTCTGGACAAAGACCATCCCTGCTGGGCATCCTGCCATATTATATGTTTGTGAGGCATGTTCATCAGCAGGAGGCTTATCCAAGCTTTTTTTTTTTTTAGGAATTTCCATTTGGATTGAGAGGTCCATGAGCTTTAACTTCAACTTTTCATGATAATAAACTCCACAGAAGCAAATTGCTTGTTTAAATATATCTGTGGAGGCAAATGCAGGAGCAAATCCACCAAACCCTTTTTGGACTTACCTCCTAGATGCCAGACAAAAACTGCTTTGAGATTGGTAAGTAATCCTGACCCAGGTAAGCTCAGGAGCCTTTTATGTTGTTCCTGTGGGCTAGAGAAGGTAGAGGAGCAGTGCAGATGTCCCTCCGTCACAAAATCCACCTGAGAGAGTCTGTTTTGTTCAGGGATGTTTGCAGATGATGCCGTAGGCTCCCAGTGTCCACCAGATGGCACCAAGTTCCTGATGCTTTAGAAAAACTTCCTTGGTGGCTTCACAGCCTTTCGCTGTGATGGGCACTAGCCATGGCTGTGACTGACGCACAGCGGAAGCCCTGGACCTGAATGAGGCTGTGGCTTCATCTTTGTCTCCCTTTTCTCTAACAAAACTAAGTCCCGTGAAAGCAAACGTGCTTTGTTTAGATTTCAGACATAAAGAAATGAAAATTTCTCCATCTGTCCCTCTAGAAGGGACTATGGAGGTGGAACTAAACCCCAAATATTTAAATGTCTTGAAAACTTAGTTAAAGAGTTCACTACAGCAGCATATGTCCTTCAGGGAGATACATAAAGATGCTGGGTCCTGCAAAACTCCCCAAGTCTGAAGGATCTTGATGAGAATACCTTCCTAGCCAGGAATTCCAGGACAACCCTGGTTTCCTGCTTCTTTCATGTGCTGCAGGTTTCTTGCAGAGCTGTAGCTGAGTGGCTCTGCTCTCCAGCTGAGTTGCATCTGCCCCTGAAAATTCTGTCATTTTGCACTGTCTGTTTGACTTAGGGGATTAGCTACTTGGAGCGTTTCGTTGCCCGCCAAGTTGTCAATACTGTACTGCCACTCCTCCACTTGGCTTCAGAGGAGTCTGCCTAGGGGAAATAGAATCTAGTTGGGAGCACCTATCCCCGTGTGTCAGTTTTATTTCAGAGCCAAAAAGAGAAATGGTGAATAGGAAACAGAAAAACATAAATCATGTCCCAGTTGTTAGAATTTCATCTTTGAGTTCAAACGATGGCCCCACTGTAT
The DNA here is from genome assembly GCA_013398735.1 of Nothocercus julius. Lineage (NCBI taxonomy): Eukaryota > Metazoa > Chordata > Aves > Tinamiformes > Tinamidae > Nothocercus > Nothocercus julius. Next base: position 3,970,470 of record VZSV01000051.1, read on the forward strand.
TGCTAAATAAGAAAACATAACTACATATTGTTGTTCATCTAAGCTTTCCATCATCGGATCCATTTTCCTGTAGAGCTTATACTGAACTTTACTACCTCAAATAAAAATATATATACACATATATATAGTCCACTTTTTGTAGCTAGGGCACTGGCGTGGGGCTCAAGATTCCTACGTTCTTTCCTTAGCTTTGTTTCTGCCTAATTTGGGGCATGTTGCATATTGCCTTTTCAGTAAAATAGGGATAACCATTCTGTTTTTTTCATGCATGTTGTTTATTTATACTACAAAACTTTCATTTCTCACTGTTTGTTTTTTCACAACTGAGCTCAGACCTCAGTGGGTTTCTCTCAATGTTAGTATAATGGAAACAATACTTGACTGCTGTGATTTTTCACTGATTTTCTTTTCTCTCTATGAATTGCTGACAACTCTTTTTCAGAACATTAAGGGAATCTTTGCCAGAGAAGTGCCTTGAGATCTGCAGGAAGAACGTACTAAAGAAGTGCCAAGTGAGATGAAAATAACCTGTGTTTATTACTTAGATATAATCTGTGGAGCGTCAGAGGAAGTAAGTCATAAAATACTTGTACCCAGCTGAGGGAAGCTAGGATCTGTCTCTGGCAAGTCTTAGTCCTTTCCTATTACCCTCCTTCTGCCACCCCAAGTCTTCTTGCTTTTCATTGACCTTCTATTCTCAGTGCCCCAGTGACTTGCTTGTTTTCAGTGCAAACTTGGTTGCATGCAGCCTAAAGCCTGCACTCTAAGTGAAGCACTTTGGCTTCCGATGCCTCATTCCTTTTTTTTTTTTTTTTTTTTTGGTACACCATGAGGTAGGGGTGTTTTTACAAAGCTTAATTGAAACCATTGGGTAATTGTATGACCTGCACTAGTTAGAACTGACCTAGTAGGTATCAATTTAGTGTAGTTAGACTGCTTTTTTGGCTTGTACACAAATATTAATGGCAAACTGGTTTTAAGTCTATTATAAGGGGGGTTGTCTTGGCATGATGGGATTATTTATGGCCTAGAATTTCACCCCTTAAAATCTGGGTTTTATTTCACAAATAAAAATGAACCTGTTCATCTCTGCTGAACAGAAATTGTACTGCTGTGCAATCTCACATTTACAGGGAGCTGCTCAACCTGGAGGTTTTATGCAGGGCCCTAAAAAAAGAGAGAAGCTGAAGTCTATATAGACTGTGGCTCACCAGGGCAGCTCTGCACACTGCTTTTGATCACTAAGTTTTCTCAGGAACAGCTTTTATGGGAAATGTTTGGGCAGGAAAAGTCCTAATAATTTTAAAAGCATTGGAAACATATTTTTCTTTTCCATGGACATCTGTTGTGCTAAAAAGAAAATAGGGCTCAGAAGATAATGCTGACTGTGTAGTTCAGTATTATTTTCACTGTTTGCACATATTCAGAACAGACCATATTTGTCAAAAGTTTTTCTAGGCATTAGTAAGTGTTGATGTAAGTACAATATGGAGAAGTGTGTTTGTAGAAATCACGTAATAATTCATAGAAATAAAAGCAAAAGGCAGTCAGAGCATCCTCAGCAGTCTGGAGTTCGCAGTTCTAGAAGGGAACTCGTTCGTCTTAGAAGAGATTGGAAATGCTCCTGGAATGCAGCTCCTGCAACGTGGGTTTGTCATCTCTAAACTCATCGACTGTACTTTACTGGCAACAGAAAGCAAGTCAGTTACAGCGGGAGGAATGCGCTGAACAAGGTCAAGAACATTTTAAGGCAACTATTTCTTTCCTTGATAACATAAGGGTTAGACCTTTCAACAGCTAAGTAAAGGTCAGGACGATTCAGGGTCAGCCTGAAAAGTGTCAGTCTTAGAAGAATCATAATCAGACAATAGCCCAGAATTTTCTAGTGTTCAACAGTTTTTCTAGCTGATTACCCCAGAGTGAACATAGATAGTCAGGCAGCATCACAGGTGCTGTGGGGGTTACACCTAAATATTATTTACAAAGGGAGCAAAACATTATGAAGGGTTTTCTTGGTACCCATAATTCATTTTTATGGGAAAAAACACAACACCTTTCTGAAAAAAAAAAAAAAACACAACAGCAGTCTTTCTGAAATGAGAAATGCAAGCCCTATTTTATTTGTGACAACCTCATAAAGATGGACTGGAAGACTACTCTGTTTCTTTTATTGAAGAGTGTCTGCAAAAAAGCCCAGCTGCAATCTCAAAAGAGGTTTGAGCCATGTCTAAAAACTATTCATTCTTTGATATGTCATGAATAATATAGGGCAGAAAAGCTCTGTGCATTGTGAAAATGCCTTTTGGAGTCCAGACAGTACTTCTGCTGAATACCTCACTTTGAAAGAGTTAAAAACTGGCTGAACTAGGCAGTGACAATTTGTCTTCTAGCTTCAGAACTTGGATAGAGTCCCTTTTTCTGGAATATAAGTTTATTGGCATTTTGCTTGTTAGAACAAGAAATTTTGTTGTGTGAGGGGAATTCATGCTTCCTAAATGTGTCACATTTCTTTAGGATGCCTTTTCTACAATTGAAATGTGACTGGATGTTGTCCATCATCTGTCTTAGGACTGGGAACATGAATGACAGAAGCCATTTGTTAAAAATTGTTAAAATTATTCCACAAACACTACAGCAAAGTTACATTGTTTATGTAGCTATGCTGCAGTATGTATATTTAAATTCAAAATACTTGGAAAATAAATTAGTGCAGGGTATTAAAGGTCTTTTCTTCACATGGATTCTTCACTTTGTAAGATCTGATTTATAAATCTGTGGCTTCTAGGACCCTAATTAAAGATTAATGGCATAGCATTTGCCCTTAAGACCCTAGCTGAACTGTTTGCTCAACAAAACTGCCTGTCACCCCCTCTACACCAGACATGCTCTTTGCAAGCTCATCTCTCTGTGGTTTAATAGTAAGAAATGTGTTTTACATAACTAATTTCACAAGATCATTGCAGGAAGGAACAGGTAAAAGCATTCATGATGCTCTCAAATTTAAGTCATAACAGATACTGTTTTCTAAGGACTGGTAATGCATTATTTTGTTTCTCAGAACGAGTTTATTTGTACACTTCATGAACTTCATAACACACATCTCAGCTCATTATCTTGGCGAACAAAGCAACTATTTTTGAAAGCCATTCGGTCAATAAATTAGCTTGGAAAAAAAAGATAGTCTAAAACACCTTTTCAATGGCTGCCATGCTTGGTTCCTTTCAAAGAGAAGCCTGCATTTTTGTGGTGACATATGGATTAGTGGAGCCTTCCCTGCTGTGAGGAAACTAAAGAGGATTGGTGATGCATGGAGCAAGCAGATCTTAAAACAGAGACATCAACAAAGAGACATGACAGCATGAAAAGGCAGAGTACAGTCTGCTGTCCACGTTTGCGAAGTCATTCTGTCTGTAACTCCAACATGCACCTATTCTGTGGTGTTTTTTTCTCTCCAGATAAGCCACAGTCTTCCTTAACTATATCACCTTTTCAAAAAACACCTCTCAGGCAGAAGTAGGAGCATATGAAAATGGCCTGGTGTCTTGATCATCTTTTCCGGTAATCCTCAATAGCTCTCCAGGGTCAATGAGGAATAATCTCCAAGAAGTTACTTTCTTTGTCCTGGTTTTCATTTGTCCTAGGTATTGAAACCCTGCTGAAACTCAAATGCGATAGAATAGAACAGGCTGGGTTTGGGTATTTTTACCTCACTTCTTCTGCATGATTATGACATTTTACTTGAGACAGTTTTATGTTGCCTCTGCTTTGCCCACTCCTCATGTGTTTAGATATCTGGCTATATAGCCATTTATACTGCTCTTGTAACTGGCAGCTACATCCTTGTGGTGCATCTTGTTTCTACATACAATGCTTAGGCATAAAGGGCTGATTCCTGGCCCTGGGATGGGGGATCAGCCCACAGTTTTCATCACCAACTGCGGATCAGTGACTTCTTAGACTGTGGAAAAGAGAAAGTTTGACAGTGGAAGCAACACAGAAAGCCATGATGGCTTCGTTCTTGGAATGCAACTTTCCTGAATGCAGGAATGCAAAACTTCCTGAAGTTTAAAAGATGTAATAAACTTTTCTTTGAACAAATTGTTATCTACTGTTCATGTCCATGTGGATTACATTTGTATGTTGATATTTACCCCTTCAAGATCTGAAGCTTTTGTTTCCTTTAATAACAATACTTAGTATTTTCTTGATTTTTAGTTAGAAAGACACTTTATTTCCTATCTCTTTAAAAGTATGTCTTTTCTCTGAAACTCAAGGTATTTGTGTGAAAAAGTATTAGCCGTTGTATAATTCTCACTGTACTGACTATTGCTTTTAAGTGTGATTTTCTGATTCTTAAAGAACAACTAATAGAGCTCTTTGCCCAGTCTATTCTTGTCATTGCTGTCAATAGAAAGAAATCTTTCAGCGAGAGAAATTATTCATTTTATTACAGCTTGTCAAGACTGTCATCAGAATAAGACTAGATAGCTTGATCCTCTCTTTCATAAATCCTATTTTACATTGGCAACTCCTCTGGCTTGTCTCTACCAGAAGTAAGTGGGAGGGAGGTCTGCACAACCTTCTGCAGGGGAAGGAGTGGAAATAAACATCATCCCTTACAGTTCTTTGCAAGAAAAAAGTACTGAAGCTTGAAGGAAAAAAAAGACCAGATCTTGCTTAACCACAAAGCCTTTCATTATTTATGAGATCTACCTGCTTAAGTAACACCCCAAGCACACCTGCATTTCACATGTATTCATGGATTTGTCCTCATGTTTGTACAACAGCACTGTTGTACAAACTGTAGCAGCTCAGGAAGCAAACACCATTTTCACTGGAAATCATGAGAAAAATTGTAAAATGAGAAGCTGCTTTTTAAGCTAGATTCCTGCATGTTGCTGTAATTCGTAATATCATGACCAGATACCCTGGAGGGTGGCTACCTAGTTCAACACACATACATAGATAAGTGACAGGGGAGGAGCAATTCAGCTGTAGAGGCATCTCCCTTTATCCGTATCATATCCTGACCAGGCTCTGAAAGTCAACTGCATATTGCCCTGGCAAAATTATGTACTGTAATAAGACTAATTGATGTTAAGTGAATGTTGTCTTCCCTGTCAGTTTAACAAAATAAAATGCTTCTGTCATATTTCCCTACGATGAGTTTGCTTCAGTACAATAGTAAAAAAGATGCTGCTGCAAGGAGTGACATAGCAGCATTGAGATACTGTTCTTTTGCAGGAAATGGTGTCCACATCAAAAGGATGTTCTGCAATAGTTTAGATCTGCAAAGTGGGCTTCAAAAGTGCTGATTAATCTCCAGTCTTCCTCCTGCATGCTTCATTGCCAGAGATAAAGGTCTTGTAAAGAAAATTTAGGAGGCACCTTAGCTGATGGTGCACGAAGGTGTGATAGAACCTGTCTTGTTCTTCTACTAGCCCTGCAGTGCTGACCTCAGTAGGATCTGCCTTACTGGTAAACACATGGTGTCAAAGAAGGGGCAGCAGCTATACTGAGAATCAAGTTGACACATATCATTATTCTTCCATTCTAACTAAACTATAAAAAAAAAAGTCATTTCACATTGCCAGTAACAGCAGAGAAACTTAGCTAGCAGGTATGAACTACCGTGACACCGCTGCTGTAATTACCACGTTAGTGTACAGACGGGTGCGTGCAGCTTTGCATTTAAAGACTGTAGCTGGCCTTTGCTTTTATCTAGCCTCTAGCTAATTCTTCTGTGATCTGAAAGATAAGTACATTTTTCCTCTCTTAAGAGAAAACATCACAGCATGCTCTAATTTCAGGGTTAGTTTGCCATTTTTTGGTTGTCATTTACATTAGCATAAAGTTCAAGATCCTCAAGCAAGGTTCGGAATTCTACTGCATCCAAACACAAACCAAAAAGATTATCCTTGTTTGAAAGGACAAAAGGCCCCGTTGCTGGAAGTCAGTAAAAACTAGTTAAATTGGCAGCCCCTAAGGCTATTTTATGCAGTTGTTTACAGCAGAACCCAGTCTTTAGCACACACATCTATCTGTTCAGATCTCTTAAGCTATAATGGAAGTTTCACTACTTTCAGGTTGCATGGTCTTTATTATTGGGACATCTCTTCGTACACTATAAGGGTAAAATAAACAGCATCCTACCAAACAGGCTGTAACTGTAGTGTTGTCTTCTCTATCTTAGCAGCTGCTCGCATATTGCAAGCAAGGGTGTCCAACCCTAGTGCCACTCTTCCAGGGATGTGCTGCTCATTTACTTACTGCTGAGAAACATCTTGTTCCCTTAACAATTTCTTACAGCGAAAAGGAAGACTATGTATCATTGTGAATTCCTAGTGAATAAAGGGAAATTAAGTCATTGTTATTTCATTATTCCTTCAGAGGTAGCTGTTTACCCACACACAAGCACAAATACAGAACTTACATATACGTGTGTGCGAGCCTGTGTTTATATAAATGTATATACAACTTACTAAAAAAGGATCAATATATTATTCTTGTACCTGTGGCTACAACACTCTATGCACACTGTGGTTATAGTGATAGGATTTGTAATCAAATGATTAAAAAACTGCTAGGAACATAACATTAAAATGGCACCACTTCGTGACCAAATCCAATCCCTTGTTATCACATAAAAACATATTTTGGAATTTTCTAAAGAACTTTTAAAGTTCTGCTGTGCAGCTAGTTATTTTTCGTTCTTATCGCTTGCATTAGGAAGCCATTCCAGACATTCACCTGTCAGTGCTTAAAAACACCCCCCGAGTTTCCTGCTTAAACGTATGCGTGTGGCTAGTTTCACCGGGTTTGTTCTGATGCCAGAATTGTCTCTCAGCTTTGCCAACATTCTTCTTCCCTGCCCCTGATATTTATCCTCTCCCAGCCCCCTTTTCCATGTGCTTTAAGAGAGCAGTCTCATAAAGCTCCCTCTCTGCGCCCCAGCTTTCGTTCTGCTAGTTTAAACAAGCATTTTTGCTCGTCAGAACGGATCAAATTCTTTGGAGTTTCCTGGCGGCCCAGTCTCCTGGTAGGCCTCCTCCAAGGCTGTTTCGCATTGAATGTTTTTTCCTATTCCTGAAAAATCAAGATTGTGCGTGGTGCCTCTGAAGGGCTCCCGCTGGGAGCAAGATGGCTTTACTTCTACTGTAGCTCTATATTCCAGGACAGCAGCTAATCTTTTTCTTTTAAACTAACGTATCAAGTTAGTGGCTTAGAGTCATGTGAATGACCCTTCCATTGCAGTTTTTCTCTTTGTCTGCATGTCAAAATGAGCAGAGCTTGTTGTTATTACTGTTCCCTGAGTGCATCATCTGGCTGCTTCCTCTTTTAGATTTCATCAGTTTCTTTCTTCAACCTCAAAGTCATCATGTTTCTCAAACATCGTGTTCTCATTCTCTTCAACAGCACCTTTCATCTTCTTCGCCACCAAACTTCCTGAGTATATTCCTATCATTCATGTGCAGCAATAGTACTATTAACTTTCTTTTTTCTTCCTGAGGCTCATCCTTGAGAAATTCATTAGAATTTTCCATAACTAAATAATTTGCTTTTGAACACAGATCACCATTATATACCCCCTGGCTTTTCTCATTGTGCAAGAAGCTGCATCAGGTTAAACTAATAATTTTCCATATGCAGTAAATGCTTCATTGAAGTCTGCATAGATTAGAGCTCTGGTCTAAAAAATATATATATGTATATAAAAGAACAACTTTGAGCTAATTTGGCACTTCATAAGCAGTTTGGGTTTTTATTCAATTTCTATTAGTCTTTAACTGTAGTAATCTTCAGAAAGATTTTTGATTTTTAGACAAATTTTGGGTCAGTCTGCAAAGCCCGTAATTGTTGACATTATGTTTTTCCTCCTTATATCCAGGTGCTTGATTTATTATTGTCTTGATACTTGAATTAATAAAATATATTTGTTTTGCCATTCTTGGTCCATTCCATGTTGATTTTATTGGAGTAAAGACTGCAGTTTTGGCCCTTATATCTTCTTCTCAAAGATGTTTTCCAAAAGTCTGTGTATCAATGTGGATTTCTCTGCAGGTCAGTACTGGGCACGGGATTATTATTTGGCAATTCCATTGCAAGACCAGCTTGTTGTTGTGTTGTTGGATATGATCAGCATACAATCTTTTAAGCTGTAGATAAACAAGCAAACAGGTGTGAAATATTTAACTGCCACTTTCTTGCCACAGTCCTTTGCTTGCTCTTTCCTGAAGCATGATCTGTGCAATTCATGTACTTGGAATGATTTTATTTATACTTGGCAACAAATAGTGCTGATGCTCTATATCTGGCTCCCATATCTTTCTCCCCTAAGATTTCAGAAATAAAATTTGTTAAACCATTTTCAGTTCATCAGTTCCCTGCAGACAGGAATGTTTAAGTCCTGCCTGGTAATACATACGTATCTACATATATGTGCATGGTAGTATCAGGTTAACTTAGTGGATTCTAAGAACTTTTCCAGGATTTTTTTTACGAGAATAAAGGAAATAAAAACCCTTTTATGTGCAGAGACGAGACTCCTCTGTGCTTGTCAAATATCCATGATGAGAAAAACAGGATTCTTAATGGTTCCTTTATCCTTTTAAAAGGAGTTGGCTACTAATATTTGATAGGAAAGTATAGAGGAAAGCTTGCAAATATCCTAGGACTAATTGCCCAACACTAGTGTGCAAATATCCTAAGACTAGTGGGAAGAAGTCATCTTCTAGACTTGATATTTGAAGAGGGACCACCAAAAGGTTAGAAGTTAGGGGTGGATAGTGAGCCAAATACTTCAGCACCATAAAGGAAAAATATGCCTACAGAAAACTTCAGATTAACCCTGGTTGGAAAACCGATATTTTAACATGAAAGACTCCTTTGATCATGTCTTTAGATTCAGACACATTGGATCAAGCTGAATAGTGCTGTTTAAAGAGTAGTTCAGGCATCTGAATTTGACCCATTTTGGTCAGAAAAATCCAGATAAGCTTTTGACTTGGTAGATCTCATGGGTAATTTTTGTGTAGTAGGAAGGCAAAAGGTTAGGAGAAGGAAAGGAGGGGAAAAGCTTTGCTTTATCTCAAAATGCAAGGAGGTTAACTAAATTTTAAAACATAGTAAGCTCTAAAACCATCTGAAAGAACAGTCTAGATCTTGCAGTTCCCATTCATACAAAAAACGTACTGCAGTCCATAAGAATGTGTGGTGGGGAAAAAAGAAGAAGAAAAAACCTCAAATTTTGATTCCATCATTCCCACGAAGTTCTCCTGACTTCTATTAATAATGATTTAATATTTTCATTGTAGGTGAACTGTCCCTGATAAAGAAAGAAAGGAAGAAAAAACTTTTCAAATACTGCTCCTTTAAGCCATAGATAGAGCACTTTTGAAAGGCAATAAAAACATGAAGAATATGGAAAAAAAAATCCTCTTTCATTTCGTCTTTCCCTCACTCTTTCCCTCCAAGCCACAACATTAATTAGCTGTCTGACTGATTACTCAGTCAAGGACTTAAGAGATCAATGGTGACAGTAGTCAGGCAGGTAATTTAGAGCAAAAACAGTAACGTGATGCTGTAATGTCTGGCTGAGAACGAAGCGGGGTCTAGGTGTGTCAGCGGTACAGACAGGGACACCTAGACACAGAAAAACACCACTGCGTTTCGGATCCTGTGTGACAAATCATGTGAAAAAGCATTTCTGGGATTTCATTAGCTCCTAACTGAAAACAAACAAACAAAAAACCCCAGCTATTCATTCAATTTTTAGTATGTTAAGTACCAGTGGTAGGCTCAGCCCTGAATTAGACAAAGCAGAACGTGCAGACCTTCCCGGGAGCCTATGTCTGAAACGGATGAGCAGTCCCAAAGGGGCTGGGAAACCCTGAGGAGAATTCCACTTCTGAGCTTTTTTTTTCCTTTGATATATTTCACAAATGCATTTTTAGTGATGTAGATTAGAGCTACTAGTTTTAACATCTTAAAACCAGATTTTGAGGGGGATGCCTACCCTGGAGGATAAATTAGAACACTTGAAATATCAGTGCTAGTTAAGGCTATAGTTTTACATGCAGAAGTTGCTGAGTGTTATTATTGCCTATTCTGTGTAGCTGAGTTCATTTCTTTGCAGCTCAGTAATCTTTTCTTGACACTCACTAAACTATGCTATGGTTAGAACTAGATGAATAATTCATTGTGTAAAATGGACCTCTTTTATCACATATTTAAATTTTTTTTTTTGCATTTATTTTTTGTTTCAATTTACTTTGAGAGTAACTTTTTGAAATGTACTATTCTCTGGATAAATCAACATACTCGAAATTCAGGTTGTGTTGTCGGTCTGTGATTACTGCAGTAAGTCACAAAGTGCTCTCCGTATTTCCAGCCTGGATGAGTTTGTAAGCACTTCCACCATAACCCCCCCGTATTTGATTTCTGTGAATACACGAGTATGCAGTGCTCTGCTAAATATTTAAATCGATTGCCTATGTGGCTGTACACAGATTTTCAGTTAATTTTTTTTGTGTTAAAAAATTATTGCTGGAAAATATTTTGTAATATTCGTGCTACTCTGCAAAATAGCGCATTGCTCTAAAAACTGCTAACTCCTAGTGCTTTTTTTTGTATTGACACGATGCTAGAGTAGCTCCACTGAGTTTATTAGTCACATCTGGCTCTCCACCTATGTAGGTCAGAGAAGGTGCAAGTCCTCCCAGATGTGTGATTTTAAAGTCAATATATGTACAATGGATTGGCCACTCATGGCATGTTATTATCCCAAAAAAGGAAATAGATAAAAGTATTCACAATTGTTATTGTGTGCCAACATAACACATATTTCAGGACTGTACTGGCTATAGCGGATTCTTGGTAGGTTTCTGGTTAACTAATGCTAAAGTGAAAAGCTAAGAAATGAGATCAGTGGCCTTCCTGTGAGTAATTGTGAATGTAGGTACCATTTTATTTTCTCAATCAGATCTAATAGCTCCCTACAGAAATATACTCCTGCCTTGAATATCAATAGATTTCTACTTAAACTGTCAGAAAGATACTTTATTTGAACATTTCGTCCTTTAGAGATGCTGCTGTAGAGTCCAATTGTTCAGACCTCATCTTTTCTTTCCAGTCCCTTCCGCCCTCCCCTCTGCCTGAATCCCCCAGAGCAGGGACAGTCCGAGTTTCTGTTGCACGGGATGAATGGGAGCGCAGGACTGACATCTTTGTTCATGCAGGTGAGGAGACTGGGGGGTAAGGAGGATGTCGGCAGTAAATCCCCCAAGACCACCCTGCCGACCCACACGTGCCCTTTCCTCATCCTGTGCACGGGCATTTGGCATGTTAGACCCAGTGCCGCAGGGAGCCCGTGTGCAGTCCCAGCCAGGCTTCCCCAAACACACTGCAAGTTTATCAGGCCGCTCCCAGGGCTCTGGTTTGGACGCTTCTATTAGCAGAAATTATCGGTATATTAGTGTATCTCAGGCAGCATTTCTGCAGTTGAATATAGTGTAATTTTGCTAGTTATCCATTCCCTGACAAGTGGTATAATCAAGACTGTCTGTGAGCACTGTTATGAGAAACTTGCTATTATGTTCTGTAGGAAAAAATATCAGGGAATGATGCAGTGCCAAAAAGCTATTACATGCTTTAAAGATCTAGTGCAACACCAAGTATTTATTTATGTACTTCTCTACTTCCTGTGGAAGAAAATAATTTGAACTTAATTTTCTTGTCTTACCCAATTGCTTTAGCAAATGCACCTCCTGAAGTCCATAATTATGATTAACAATGTGGGCTAGATCCTTAGTTACTGTATATTAGCATTTCCCCATACATTACAATGGAGCAATGTCAATTTATTGCTGCAGAGATTGCCTCAATACACTGCTCTACATCTTTAAGTGTTAACAAACCTTCTTTAACACAGTCCTGTACAGAACTTTTTCTGTTTGGCCAGTACAAACTTAAATAGCAATAAATCTTGAAAGCAAAATTAATTCTCCCAAAATATTGCTTTGATGAATCAAATGAACAAAACTGCCTTTGCTCTGTCATTTTTTCTAGCTTTGTAGACAAACTGAACACTCTGTTTTCTTCTTAAATTTCAGGTTAGCCATATAGTAAAAAATAATAATGTAAATCTAGCCTAGATCTTTAGATTTTTCTTACTGTTTCCTGTGGAGGAAGGATTTCCAGTGAGACAACACAGAAAGGAAGTAATTACCCAAAAATGTTTATATTTGTGTAGATTATGAAATGTTAGGAAGAATCAAAATATGTAGAGATTTTAATGGTAAAGATATCAGTAGGCAATTATCTTTTTCAATTAATGAATCCTCAAGAAACTAAGGAATAATCAGATCAATCTGACCAATAGAGTAATCAGTACAAACATTTTTTTCCCCACACACTCTCTTTCAGTCTGATTTGCCACCAAGTGGCACTGCTAGAGATGAAGCTCCAAGACTCAGACAAGTGAAATAAAGCAGAATTCCAGAAAATCAGTGATAGACACTTAGCATCTGAAAACAGGTACTATCCCGGCAACTTGTTCCTTCCTGCTCTCTCAGCAACTCCTCTGTTTCATCTTATCCCTGGGAATTGAACAACCAAAGCCCAAATAGATTTTTGGATCAGGGATACTGTGAAGACAAATGGTAAATGTCTGTTACCCCAGCTGCTAAGTTAATTACTGTAATGGGAAACATCTTGAGAGAAGCATTGCTTATGGTTATTAGCAATTAACCCACCACTCTAAAAATCACAATTCTTGATAATAACAGAACACAGCACAGTCTTTCTAATTACAATCTCTGCACGAGAATTCCGTTCTATCAGAAGGAAATGTTAAATCCTGTAACTAGCTACGATTTAAAAAGATTGGAAATGGAGGTATTGAGGATTAGACAGAAAAAATAAAATAGAGGAAGGTGGTGTGTGACAAACTCACAGTAGTGGGTCGACTCGTTCATGCTTGGGGATGCACAACATCTTTCACAATGTCTTTGTCGCACGATAAAATCATATATGGAAAATAAAGTGCTAGTGAGGATGGAAATATGCTTTAAAATGGAGTGGGTGATATGAGACTTCATGTGGGAAATACCAAATTTTCTATAGAATTCATGGTCTGGACAGTGATGTAAGCAATATGCTGAATTTTGTAGTGATTAGCACTCGAATCTAATCAACAAGAGAGGAGAATAATGAAAATAGTGTGTTCTGCATTCCGTAGAAAGTGCTTTGATACTATGTGCAGGGAATGGGACGCCTTTTCTGTCAATTTGTATTTTATGCAATTGGATCAGATTATAACTCACCTGAGCAAAATCACCAAGGGGAATCAGGATCAAAGATACACAAATGTGTAGCAAATAAGTCTCATGACAGCAAGCATATGTCTAGTTGGTCATGGCAGGGATGTGGAATGTAAAGAAGTCACTAAAGCTATATCCACTAGCATTTTTTCCTGACATTTCCTACCGTCACCCTATAAGAACAAGAATAAATGAGTCTGCTTTTCCTGCTGTATTATCTGTGGCAGGTCCAAAGATTTAACTGGCCTGGGCACAGCCAGATCAATTATCTCAACAGGCTTTGGGAACTGCTTTCAGAAATGTTGGTTCCCTGCAATTCTTACTAATGCGAATCATCCCATTAAAGTCAACAGCGTTGCAGGATGGTCTCAATTAAAACACAGCTGAGGATAAAACATTAGATAATATTTGGAAGAGGGCAGATAGCACAAGCTGGGTTTACATTTCAGTGCAAGGGAACGTGGCAGCTAAAGCAAGTCTTTCTGGGCAGATTTCAAACCACAAAGGTCTCATCCATTAAGTGGCCTTCACCAAGGAAGATGCTGAGAATACTTCACTTTAGTAACTCCCAATTTTCATGTTGCTGGTCCAAATCAGGACATAATTAATGCTCAGCCTCAACATAAAGACGGTCTGTTACTTTATGAAGAGAGATTTTCCGGGGTTTAAGAAATAAAATGATTAGGAAACAATGTGCTCTGTAGGAGGTAATGAGATTGGCTCAACACAAGGTCCTGCAGAGTTAAGACTACTCCAGATGCAAGAAAGGCTCAGCCATTCAGTGGAAATTTCGGGGTACAATTAATCTGCTCTCAGGTCAGATAAGGCCTATATGTTTTCTTTATCATGAAAAATAAATCTGCGATACAATCTCAAGGGATTGTGTCACTGTGAGCTTCAAAGCAATGAGCAGAATAAAAACAATTTTCCTGTTATGATTAGCTAACGTTTTAGCAGAGCTCTTGGAAATATAAACCACGCACAGAACTGCACTCATAAAATGCGAATAAAACAGAAACTGGGGTACCCTGCCACACGACTGGAAGGAGGACAAATTAAAGCACTGTTTGTGAAAACCTGAGTTGAGCCCAAAGCCGTGAGGAGTTACTGTATCCGTAAAGCTCCCTGTGTCACAAACCGTCATAGGAGCCGGCTTGGAGCACCTTGAGATCTTCCCCATTCCAGGGGAATGGGAGGAAATCTCACTTGGCTTTAGCATCGATTGGCTGGGAGGTAAATCTGTTCCTTCCGAGCCCTGTGGCTGGGGAGTTAGGACCCTAGTGAAAGAAAAATCACGAATGGTGAGTCCAACGTGAGATCCTAAAGGCGGGTCTTCCCCATCTTGTATTTGCTGCCATGTCCCCTTCCCCTTCCAGTCTCCATCCCCCTCCCGGTGAAGGGAAAAGATCCCTTTTCCGACAGCTGCCGAGGCCTGGAGAGGTTATAAAAACGAGAGGATGGCCGACCCAGAGGACAGGGCCAAGCCGGGTTGAGGAACCTGTCCCGTGTCCCTGCTTTGTGTTCCCGCTGCCGCCGACTGCCAGCAGCAGCGACACCCCCCCGTCCCTCGTGCTGCGCCGTGCCCGTCCAGGCGCGGTTCCCCCGGCGGAGCGCTCGGCGCGCTGTTCGGGGAACAAACCCGCGCGCCCCGCTGCGGCCCGCGGCAGCCGCGACGGGCAGCAAAGCCCCTCGGCAGGAGGGAGCGCGGCACG